>CAUZXS010001556.1:0-120000 GCA_963585895.1 Sepioteuthis lessoniana
GTTGGTGATGAATTTAAACGAAAACACTATCAACGGAAATAGAATACTATTAAGAAATATGGAATAATAAAAAAAAAATACTGATAGTATTTCAAAATGTTGTCACTATTTTCAAAATTAATTCTATTGATTTTAGGTTGGTATGTTGGTCTTACCACTATGACGGATACATTGCACCTTAATGATTCTAGCTCCATAGCCTTACATCTTAAAAGATATTCTATTCCTAAATCCAAGTTTCAAAAAATTCTAGTTGAAAACACCACTATAATCGCACACAAAATTGATAAGCTATGACAACAAATCCTAGAAGCCCTAAATATAAAAACAAAAAACCTAAAATCAATAGAATTACCCTTTATACATATCTTATAATGCTGAGTGTTAAGCAAGGAGGCATCAAGCACCATTTTGTGAGTCTTTGGTATGACCGACCTGGGATTGAACCTATGTCTCCCAGACCATTTTGCGAACACTCTACTCATTAGGCCAATGGCCTAAAACCAGGCCACTGGACTAATGAGTAGAGTGTTCTCCAATGGCCCGGAAGACCGGGGTTCAATCCTAGATTGAGTCATACCAAAAACTCAAAAAATGGTATTTGATGCTACCTTGCTAAGCACTCAGCACTATAAAGTAAGGAATAAGGGTAAGTGGAGCAATCCAGGGAATGGAGTAGTGCCCTCCCCTACACCTTGGTGTGGTAGCTGTTGAAAAAGGAGCCTTCAGGTCACCCTCGACTAAGGTTGCCAACTTAATTTATATTTTTATACATAAGTTTTATTCTCTCTCTTCTTTCCTTCTGGTGTTATATAACACATAAATGTGTCTGGGTTAGAGGTGAGTAACTGATCCATACTCGTCTTATCATAGTATGAAAAATTTCTGCCACAGATCCTGCATTTTGGGTCACTTGTACATGTTAATGTACTGGTTGCTCTGGCTTTTCTAAGTTTGGTTTGGTTTGATTTCTTTGTTTATTGGCATGTCAACATTCATGGGTTATTCAATGCTATAACCATCCTTATAGAAGAACAGTTATGGTACTATTTAACCCATAGGTGGGGGATATAGGGGTTTATTTTCTTTCCCCTCATTGGTTTATTTGTTTAACAGCATATCAACTCTTTACGGGTTATCTAATGCCAAAATTTAGTTCATTCCACTGCATTTTTTGGAATTGAATATTTTTATTTGTGTATAAGGAGGTGCCCGTGGTGTAATGGTTATCATCGTAGGAAATGAACACGGCGACACGAGTTCAAATCCTGGATGAGAATGATTGCATTTCACATAGCACTAATACCCTTGGGAACAGTATGAATCCAATTATTCTCCCTCCAGCTATGGGTAAATAGTAGAGCTGACTGGGTTCTTCAGCCTTGGTGAGGCAACTAGTCTAGAAGGAAAACTCTGAATTCAAACCTGTTAAACTCCGCTTAAAAATTGACCTTGTGTCATATCCTGCCCGAGCGGAGGGGTTGGGTAAATAGGGTGTATAAGTATTTGTTTGTACAGTTATATGATGTCAAGTAGCCATAGGCCTCTATATCAATGCACACAAAACGGAATATATGTGCTATAATCAAACGGGTGACATCTCCACTCTAGACAGAACCCCTCTTAAACTAGTAGACAAATTCACTTACCTAGGAAGCAGCATCGAAAAGGACATCGACACGAGGTTAACGAAAACATGGACAGCTATCAATAGGCTATCGATTATATGGAAATCAGACCTAGTTTCTTCCAGGCAGCAGTCACATCGATACTGCTATATGGATGCACTACATGGACTCTAACAAAACAGCTGGAGAAGAAGCTAGACGGCAATTACACAAGAATGCTGCAAGCAATCTTGAACAAGTCCTGACGGCAACACCCCACAAGACACCAACTGTACGGCCACCTGCCTCCTATCACGAAAACTATTCAAGTTAGATGAACCAGACATGCAGGACACTGCTGGAGAAGCAGGGACGAACTCATAAGTGATGTACACTTATGGACCCCCACACATGGCTGTGCAAAAGCAGGACGACCAGCATGAACATACATTCAGCAACTATGTGAGGATACGGGATGTTGTCCAGAAGACCTGCCTGAGGCGATGAACGATAGGGAAAAGTGGCGAGAGAGGGTCAGGGATATCCGTGCTACCAACACGATATGATGATGATGATTCCAATCTAATACAAATAAATTGTACACAATTATATGGTTTACTGTAACTATTTCTATTTTATAAGATTCATTTGTTTGCACCCACTTATATGGTTTCAAATACTCCTATCTAATTCTAATAATTAGCAAGCAATTATATGATTTCAAGTAACTGATAATAATAATGATTATAACAAGAAGAAGAAGCACAACACAACAACTTAGCAGCACAAAACAACGCCGTAAGAACCAATCATATCAAAGCAAGACTAGATAAGATGCAACAAAATAGCAAATGTAGACTATGCGGTGACAGAGATGAAACCATCAATCACATAATAAGCGAATGCAGCAAATTAGCATAGAAGGAATATAAGAGTATACATGATTGAGCCAGCAAGGTGATACACTGAGAGATGTGCAAGAAATTAAAATTTGACCATACGAACATATGGTATATGCACAACCCAGCACCTGTCCAAGAAAATAACACACATAAACTTCTATGGGACTTTGACATACACACGGATCACCAAATCTCAGCCAGAAGACCAGACCTAATAATAATCAACAAAAAAAAAAGAAGAGAAATTGCAAAATTGTCAGCTTTGCTGTCCCAGCTGACCACAGAATAAAACTGAAAGAATGTGAAAAGAAGGGTAAGTACCTCGACCTTGCTAGGAAATTGAAAAAACTGTGGAACATGCAGGTGACAATTATACCAATTGTAATTGGTGCATTTGGAACAGTAACTAAAGGATTACTAAAGGGACTGGAGGACTTGGAAGTTGGCAGATGAGTGTAGACCATCCAAACTACAGCATTATTGAGAATGACCAGAATATTGAGAAGAGTCCAGGAGACTTGAGGAGACTTGCTGTCACTCAAACTCTAGTGAAAGATCATCAGCTAATGCTGATGTGAAAAACTCTAATAATGATGATAATAATAAAAAAGAAGAAGTTTTTGCAAATAATTATAGTTTCAAGTAACTATTCTTTATGCAACTAATTTACCCAGTAATATAGTTTCAAGTAATAATCGTTTGGGAAAAAAAACTTATACCTTCAAGTAACTATTCTTAATACAAATACTTAGTACAAACACTGTTATATGGTATGACCGACCTGGGGTTGAACCAATGTCTCCCAGACCATTTTGCGAACACTCTACTCCTTAGGCCAATGGCCTAAAACCAGGTCATTAGACTAATGAGTAGAGTGTTCTCCAATGGCCTGGAAGACCAGGGTTCAATCCCAGGTTGAGTCATACCAAAAACTCAAAAAATGGTATTTAATGCTACCTTGCTAAGCACTCAGCACTATAAAGTAAGGAATAAGGGTAAAGTGGAGCAATCCAGGGAATGGAGTAGTGCCCTCCCCAACACCTTGGTGTGGTAGCTGTTGAAAAGGGAGCCATCAGGTCACCCTCGACTAAGGTTGCCAACTTTACTTATATTTTTAATGGTATAATGGTATCTGGTATCAAGCATTCCTATCTAACATTAATAATTCTATTTAATTATTATTTCCAAAGCTATGTGATTTTATGTATTTCTATCCAATACTAATAATTGTTAAACGTATCCATTTGACCCATAGATAGGATCCTAACAGGTACTACCACTCCATGTTAAAGTGAACCTGGAAGTAATGTCAATAAAGGGGTGCTTCACATTCCCCAGAGGTTCAGAACAGGAGCCTCATTGCCAAATGCCGTTTAGTGTCATACCCAAGACACTCAATGCATTTTCTTTTAATTGCACTTTTTTATCTATACATGCATACCTCAGGTTACATCACTTTGAGTTTAGTTGTTCTTGATTATATGTTGTTTATGAAAAAAAAAATTTATGGAAAAATAAAAATCATGTTTAAGTTATCTTATCCAACTTTAAATCTGTTTGACACCAATATTGAAGTCATAATATCAGAAGAAAAATATTGAAAGCACAATAAAATCATGTTACTGTACAATGAATAAGAATAGTAGTATATAAAATCATATCAATATATGTACATTTACAGTAAATGTTTATATAATCATCATAAATCCTAGAGAATGAAATACGAAAACATCTGTGACTTTGTGCTGCTGTCTTATTAAGAAGTCTTTAACATACATTAGTTTATTTTTTATTACAAAATAATTTTAATAACTGTATTTGTTATCTAACCTTATAAAATAATTTTATTTTATAATATCTTAGAGCAAACCATATTCACAAAAATGTACTGAAAAGATCGCCAAATTGTAAACTTCTACATTTACAAGTATATATGTACATGTATTTGTAAATTTAGATTACTTTTTTTCTGTACAAAATGAAAAACTAAAATTAATTTGTTTTTAAGCTTGAAATAGATTCTTATTGACTATATATGATTAAAAATGTATTCATAAATAAAATACAAGACTGGGAATGGTTATTTGTGGTTTAGCCTAGTGAGAAGTAAATTCAGAGACAAGTAAATTTGACTTAAGTGGTTTTTTTAACTTGAGTTGTTTTTTATTGAAGTCACCTCTCCTGGAATGAATTACTGATGTAAGATGAGGTATACCTGTAATCATTTATTTGCACACAGTTATAGGATAACAAGTTCACTTACCTAATGCTAATAATTTTTAAACAGATCTATGGGACCCTAACAAGTGCAACCAGTCTGGGTTAGAGTGGATTTGGGAGTAATGGCAGTGAAGGGGTATTCCACTCTTCCTAGAGCTCTTGAAGTGAAGTCTCACCACCAAATGCAGTTTTGTGTTACACACAGGATACCTTTCTTTCAGGAAAAGGTCTTATTCCTCTGCAGAGGATACAGTCAGCATATTCTAAGCTCTGCCAACAGGTCTTCAGAGCCAAAAGAGCCCATTTGCAGCTAGATTTTCTTGTGATACAGCAGGTATCTCAATACTTTTGAAGGTAGTCTTTAAGTTATCCTTGAAGAAGTGCTTCACTTATCCCACAGTAGGCTTGGTTCACCAAAGAAAAGTAAGTTTTGGAACCTCTTGCTAGTCCGCCTTGTCTGTGCTTTCTCCTGAAAAGTGTGAGTACTTGAAACATTGACCGACTGAGAAGAGGATCTCGGTGTTAGAAATCTTATCTTGTCAACTGATTCTCATCATTTTGCAGACGTGTAGAAGTGCTTCAACTTTTTTTCATGTCTGTTGTTGATGTTCCTATAAATATTTTGGTCACATAACCTTGTCTCACCAAAGAGCATTGCCCAGTCAGCTGGGGAGCAGAATACACTGACAGCATCTCTGCAGAGGGGTAAGACCCTCCAACCCAATGAGTGTCCTGCATATGACACAAAACATTCTGATGGTGAGGCTTCAGTAATACAGGAGCTTTAGGGAATGTGAAGTACCCCTTCATTGCCACTCTGATATGATCCTATCTATGGATCAAATAGAACTAAACTGCATACTTATGCTAAACTGAACTGCTTGAAATAGAACTGTTTTGACAAGTAAACTGTGTACTTATGCTAAACTGAATTTTTAAAAATAGAACTGCTTTTGACATTGAAACTTTACTTATGCTAAACTGAATTGGTTGAGTTAGAACTGTTTGCCCAAACAGAATAGCTTGAAATAGAAATGTTTTTGACAATTAAACTGTGTACTTATACTAAACTGAATTGTTTGAAACAGAACTGTTCATTTGTATGAAAATGGATTTAGCATTAAATAACCTATAAAAGGTTGATATGCCCTAAACCCCAAACAACTAAACACAAAAGATCAATGAAAAATTCCATCACAAGCCATTACTAGTTAGTTTGCATAATTTTGAGGTGAGGGTGGTTGCTTTTTTTTTTTACCACTTATATATGAATAATTTTTTTAGTTTTTTTTTTTACTACACACGTATATAAAGTTTTTTATTTCCACACATATATGAAGTAGTATTTTTTGCTTCTTTGACTACACACATAAGTGAAGTAGTTAACACAATATATATATATATATATATATATATATATATATATATAATGGTTTGAGTGTTCACCAATGGCCTGAGAGACCTGGGTTCAATTCCCAGGTCGAGTCATGCCAAAGACTCAAAAAATGATACTTGATGCTACCTTGCTTAACACTCAGCATTATAAGGTAAGGGTCAAGGGTAAAGTGGAGCAATTCAGGGAAAGGAGTACCACCCTCCCCTACACCTTGGTGTAGAAGCTATCAAAAAGGAAGCCTTCAGGTCACCTTCGGCTATGGTCGCCAACTTTTTTTATATATATATATATATATCATCATCATCAAGTCGTGCCGCCAGCACGGATATCCTTGACCATCTCTCGCCACTTTTCCCTATCGTTCATCACCTCCGGCAGGTCTTCTGGGTTACATCCTGTGTCCTCACATAGCTGCTGTAAGTAAGTTCGGGCTGGTCGTCCTGCTTTTGCTTGGCCATATGTGGGGGTCCATAGTAGTACGTCACTTACGAGCTCGTCTTTGCTTCTCCAGCAGTGTCCGGCGTGTCTGGCTCGTCTGACCTGTATAGTTTTCGTGATGGGAGGCAGGTGGCCGTACAGTTGGCGTCTTGTGGGGTGTTGTCGCCAGGACTTGTTCAATATTGCTCTCAACATTCTTGTGTAGTTGCCATCAAGTTTTTTCTCCAGCCGTTTGGTTAGCGTCCATGTAGTGCATCCATATAGCAGTATCGATACAACTGCTGCCTGGAAGAAACTGCGCTTCATTTCATCGGTCAGGTCTGATTTCCATATTATTGAGAGCCTATCTATAGCCGTCCATGCTTTCGTCAGTTGTGTATCGATGTCGTTTTCTGTTGATGAGACGCTACTTCCTAGGTAGGTGAATTTGTCCACTAGCCTCAGAGAGGCTCCGTCTAGAGTGGTAATGTTGCCCGTTTGGTTGTAACACATATATTCAGTTTTGTGCGCATTGACATGGAGGCCAATGCCTGCTGCAGCTCGTTCCAAACTATGCAGTAGTATCTCTGCTTGATTAGGCGTATTCGCCAGTAATGCTAAGTCATCAGCGTAGTTGGCGTCTGTGATTGTTTTTGCGAGGTACCTTTTGCTTCTTTTCTTAGTCAGCTCGAAGCCATTTTCTCTGATTTTGTCGATCGAAGTTCTAAGCACGTAGTCTAGACAGATAATAAAGAGGTATGGGGCTAGCGTGTCTCCTTGTAGTACTCCTGCAACAATAGTCACAAAACTCTGACTAGTTTACTGCCAATGAAGGTGACAAGCTTTTAGTCTCAACCCTTTTACCTACGCCTATCGCCTTGACAACACCAAGCGTATTGCTGGTATTAGGTTGGATGGTATTTTTTTGGGAGAGGTTGTTCAGCCACAAGCAAACAGGACAAACTATGACAGAGATTTTCAAACAAGCCGAATATGAAGACAACGAAATGCACAATTTAGAATATAAATTATTCTAATAGCAACCCCAAAAAATAAAGGTATGTATACAAAGTAAAATAGTCTTAGTGACAAAAATAAAAATGTGTATAGTTTAACAATTTGGAGACAATTCACCTAAAAATTTTCTTGTAATGATGTGTGTAAAAAAATTTTTTTTTTTAATGTGTTTTGTGTGCGATAGGAACAGGTAAAACAACATTAAAATGAAAGTTTATCTTACTTCTCTCTCTCCTTTTCTTTTACACATATATGTCTCACTATTTTTTTCTGGTGTCACATTTCACCAACCGTTAATTTCTCTTTCTTTCTTTCTGGGTACATCATCAAATCATTTCTCATTCTCTGGCTCTTCTCATGGTCAGTCGATGAACAAAATAGTCATATAGTTCTTATCCTTTTCCTGGTGGCATTTTAATCTTCCCATATGAGCTGGCCTGGGGGAAGGCAGTTTACTCTTTGCATCACAGACACATCTGTCTGCCTGGGGATCTCTTGGCCAACTGACTCATCTGATTTTTATTCTTTGCAGATTCAACCTTCCCGCTGCCTTATATCATGTGGGTTTCTTGGTCAATCGGCATTCAGCCTTCAAATATGTCGCTTGTTGCAAGCAGTTGTTTGCCAGTTCATACACCAGAATTCAACTCTTCTGACTTCTCATCTACTACTGCTGGTTTGTGAGGGAAACAAAAAAAAAAGGGGGAGAGAGAAACAGACAGAGAGAGAGAGTCAGAAACATTTGACAATCCCCAGGGTCCAAATTCATTATATATATATATATATATATATATATATATATATATATATATTATGCGGGGTAGAAAATAGGAGAAATATATTTTTTATATACATTACAAGGTGTGTTTCAGTCGCCCGTATTATTCCGAGATGAAGAATAAAATTGGAAAGAGAGGCGCCAAACGAACCTTTTCTAATCACGCATGATTTGCTCGGTGGCTCACGAGGCTAGAGGAGGAAGAGAAAAAAAAGATGACAAGAAATGGAATTGCAAGTCAACCCCTTTCCACTTTTTACCCATCTTAGCTAGCCTTAAACTCTTGGAGTGAACTTTGGGTGACCTTATCAACCACATGTTCAGCTCTAAGAGTCAAGGAAGGACCCTTTTGGTTTTTGACTGGAAAAGTGACTATAGTAGTAGCGGTTTTGACTTCGAGGCGTCCACATTCATCCCAGAGCTCTGTTTCACTACACCCGAAATGTGACTAAGAAAAAGACAGCAGAAAACTAACTCCTTGTGGCAAGCTTATTCGAGAAAAAGGAAAGAAAAAATAAGAAAATGAAAGAAAAAGAACGAAAGAAAAAAGAAGAGATTATTAACAAGTCCTAAACCCTCAGTGAGTTTCGTATTTCTTTTGCCTCTATGTGTCTATCGTGCAAATCTGTTGGAGTTAAGATTTGTCTCGGACTTCATATATACATAGTAACATTAGTTTTCCCTCTTAAAGCCTTTTTTTTTAATTCTTATTTTTCCCTAATTAAGTTGTTAATGTCATAAATTTATTGTTAAATCTTCAAATTGTGTTGTGTTGGTTTTGTGAGTGCTTGTCGCTTATTCTGCTGTGATTTACAGAGAGTCTTCGACTGGAGAAATTCCCTTCCCATAGTTCACCCCTTTTTTTATCAAACCTTGGGACATTCTCGCAATTTTATATATATTTTTTTATTATTCTCGTTATGTGCCTGTCTTCGCAGTCCCAATGAAAGTCAGTTTGTAACAAATTATAAATATAAATATATATATAGGCAGCATTTCTTCGTTAATGCAAATTTCATTTAACATAATAGACATTTTATGCCTATATATTTTCTTCTGGATCTGTTCAAATTCTCGTATTACTTTTATCGTATTTGGGGGGGGAATTGATTTAGGTATTGTCCATAGTTTGGGGTGTTGCAAAAAACCAACGTTATGAATTTAAATGTCCCTTAGGAAATTGTATCTCTGATAATAATAATATATATGTTAGTTTAACCTCAACTACCCTGTCGAGGAGACTTACACTGCACCTTTATGACACAAGTTCAATAGCTCAGCATTTAAAAAAACATTCATGCCCAACAACACAACTACGAAAAATTCTCACCCACAACACAATACTCGAACATCAAAATAATAAACAAAAACTTCAGATTCTCGAAGCACTATATATTAGAAACCTGCAACCAGCACTTAATAGAATTAATTTTCAAACCAGTGCTAATATACTTAAATGTCTTTAGCTACTGGCACTATTTACAGAATTACATTTAAAAGCAAATACCATAATCTTCAATGGTAAAGACGTCCTTACATAGTAGTAATTTGCTAAAACAAAAGTTACATCACTTTTGTAATAGATTCTCCCCTGATGATGGCCCAAAATCGGACAGAAAGTACTAGGGATACATACAACTATGGACAATACCTAAATCAATTCCCCCCGAATACGATAAAAGTAATACGGGAATTCGAACGGATCCAGAAGAAAATATGTAGGCATAAAATGTCTATTATGTTTAATGAAATTTGCATATATATATATATATATATATATATATATATATATATATATATATATATATATATATATATATAGTGTGCTTCGAGAATCTGTAGTTTTTGATTCTCGAAGCACTACATATTAGACAACACAATATTAGAACATCAAAATAATAAACAAAAACTACAGATTCTCGAAGCACTACATATTAGACAACAATATTAGAACATCAAGGTAATATATTTATATACACACACATTTTTTGTAATGTATTGGCAAACTGTTGGATAGTTTTAGGGTATGTCAGTCCTTGTTGGGTTATTTTATACCAAGGTCACTTTAACAATCATGGTTTCAAAAATATATCTTCAGAAACATTTTAAACATGTAAACACTTCATATTTAGTTACTGTTTCAATGTTTTAAAAACCCATGTATTAACGAAGTTCCAAGTAATCATCTCAAACAAATCTATTTGAGCCACAGATGAGACCCTAACAAGTAATACCACTTGAGGTCAGAATGGTCCTAAGAGTAGTGACAATGAAAGGGTGACTTCACATTCCCCAAAACTCTAGAATTGAAGCTTTACCTACACATGCTGTTTTGGTATCATACCCAACGTTAGCATTAAATAAGCCATAAATATTGATATGTCGTTAAACAAAGAAACTAAATTAAAAATATTAATCTTTTGATATTTTCTTTGGGTTTATGGAATTCCATCTTATAAATTGAAAGGAAACATTTTGGCTATCATCTAAAATCTAATACAAAATTTCTAATTAAAGATTAAATGTATTCTGAACTCAGCTAATACCACCTTCCATTCAAGATGACACCATCTCATCTAACTTAAAATATTGATAAATTTCCTGCCACCTTGTAAATCTGATAGGCTATAAAGTATAACTGAGAGAAAAATTCCATGACTTTTCCAGTAGTTTCTTTGATCCCCTGCAGCCCTGCATTGGTCATAGTAGCAGGATCCACATTTATAACACCATAGGGGTGAAGTGCCTGATGCAGAGTTGAATGTATGCAATTCATTTCATGTAGTGTGAATTTTAAAAAATAAAGTCATAGATAACTATTTTTAAAACTTATGATTGAGACTTATCGAAATACTGAGTTAAAAAGAAATTTCAACTTTATATGGAATTAGATATAAATATATCTCCATAAAAAATGGCCTATGGTAGCCATTAAATTTCAGTAAAGCTACACCTTTGAAAATTTTTAATTAACTGCATATAAGAGGAAACATTCTCTCCTTTGACAAATTATAATGATCAAGAATACAGACCTCACATTAAGTAAATGGGATAGAAATTCACTTAACATAGTGTTAAAATGCCAAAAAAAATCTTGCTATAATGAGCCATTTTTGTGGCTATAGTGATATAAGAATTATATCATTATATATATTACCAAAAGTAATTATTTCATGAGAGAGAGATTCAGCTTTTAAAAGAATGGCGCTAGTAGATCTCACAGTATTCAAACATGACAGAATATCACAAAGACTAGAGGAGTGAGAGTGAGGTTTCAGGGGTGCATAGCTGATGAGTGCAATTGTATTTTTAAAACTAAGTGATAAAACAAAATGGCAAAAATTGTTGTTCATAGTAATGGTTTATTTAAACATTCTAAACTCAAGAGCTTATTCTTACTGGGCCCTGTATAACAAATACAATTAAAAAAAATGCATGAAAATATAACCAGGTAAAAATGACGCATTATAGCAAGATTTCTATTAAAGCAATATGCTTAAAATGATTCTAGAGCAATTTTCAGTATAATTTGCAATTGAATGATAATTACAGGATCTGTAGTCCCGTAGATAATTTTTTAATCATACAAACTCAATATTGCAGATTACTATGAAACAGAGCTGGCAATATCATTAATTACCATCACAGCTTGAATGCAATGGATTCATGGCTTGTTTAGTAGATTACAACAGTTTAATAACTTTATTTTAAGGTCAAAATAGAAACTTATACACCAATTATAAATCATATAGAACAGAAGCAAGCATTAGCAATTATACAAATAATCATTTTGAACAACATTTGTTTTGCTTTGTTGAAATCAAATCTAATAAAACAACCTTTCTAACCCCCTTCATCACAGGACAAAATGTTTTAGTAAAAATTTTCATGATCATTCCCATGTATAAAGTTACACTTTGAGAATTTAATCACAAGAATGGCAAACAGGATGAAACAATGTCTAGAGCTATGGATCCCTCCTTTTTAAAAAAATTCAAACGTAGTATGCTTCATGAAATACCAATTTTGACTAATATTTACTAAGTGGCAAATTAGATTGCAAATGGCTTTATTCTTTAAAAGCATTTTAAAGAATAAAGTAATTCCCAATTATGCTAGCTAACAACAATCTCGCTATCATGGGTCATAATATCTGAGGCGCTGAAAAGTTCTGGGCTTGACATGCTATTCCTTATATTTATCCTGCAGATCAATACATTTGGCTAAGTTTCTTTAACAACAAATAAAATGTTTTTAAAAATTCCATCCTTGATTAGGTTTAAGTTTTCAGTACCTTGTAAACATATTTTGGAAGAAATTAGCTATAACAAGTTTTTTTTATAACATAAAGTGAAGACTTTTTGGGGTGGGTGAGATGGGACTAAAAAAAAAATTAATGTTAAAACAATATACAAGATTGTTCAACAAACATTTTTTTTTATTATCAGTAATACAAAAATTCAATAGTTAAGCATTTATAGTATAAAAAATAAAAAAAAAATCTTTTTTTATTTTTTTTTTATTTAAAATCAACATAATGTAATTCCCCTTATTCAATCCTATAAGTCAAACATGGCTTACATCCCCATTACAGACAAATGTAATAAAATGCTGGGCAACCCAGTTAAAGAGAATCACGTTTGACACAAGCAGACATCCAAGAAATTTAAGCATATATATATATATATATATATATATATATATATATAAATTATATAACACATGCACACAAGGACAATTATAACACTGGCCTTGTGCCACATTAAGCAAAACTTGATAAATATATACAAGACAAATTATGAGAGCAATCTAGAGATAAGTAATTTATTATTTATCTTTAAAAGTGCAAGCTTAGCTTACAAATTGACTGGAAATTTGAAACTTCCTCTTATAATGGAAGAAAAAAATGTCAACAATTCCGGCGGGACTTTTGCTTTTCAGTAAGTTCTCCCCCCCCTCTTTCTCTTAACATCCCAAAAGCTTTTTTTGAAGTCTTATAATTTTTTTAAAAAAGTGAACTCCAGGTAAAAGGCATATATGCTGTATTCCTCCATGCTTTTTTTCCATGTTTTAATGAAAAAAATTTTTTTTACATGTCAAAACCTTACAAGATAAATCTAAGAGAAAACTATTCCCTAGAGCATAAAAAAGCAGCCCATCAGTTTTAATGAAACTGATATGAGATGGAGGGAAAACGTTTAAATTCTATTAACATGTGACCATTTCATTTAGGTATTGAAATTAAAAGACTTAGTTTTGTGTATTCCAGTCCTAGAATTATGAAAAAAAAAATTGCATCAATAAATATGGGGCCAAAAATTTAATCTCATGCACCAAAGCTGAAATCCTTTTTCATATATATATATATATATATATATATATATAAATATATATATAATAAAAATGAGTGACAAGGAGTAATATCAAATTTATATTAAAAAAAAAAAAAAAGATCACCTTTACTGAGTTCCCCCCCACAACCCACAGAAACTAAGTTGGTAATAATATTGATTTGCAAACATTTATCAAACCAATTATGGCAAACTAACATAAGGCAAGGTTAAAAAAAAAATAAAGTTTCTACTTTATTTTATTGGCCAAGGTAATATAAAAAGACAAAAAAAAAAAATCCAATCACAGTATTTCAACCTTTCCTTTACCACTTCCCAACCCTTCATGTATTTGGCCCTAATTTTACTCCTCTTTCAACAACAATGTGTCCATCTTGCAGTACTTATTGCCCTCTCCACCACTGCCATTACAATCAATCCTTGGATGCCAAGTTGCTATAATTTGGCATTAGCAGTAACTAACAGTGACAGCACTTCATTTACTCTTTACACATTCACGATGCCTTGCAAGAAGGCAACATATTGAGAATAGCTTGATTGTCAGTCACATCAGCTGGAGTTTCTCCTTCATTACATTTGATAGAAGGGTCAGCATGATGTTCCAGTAGTCGCTGAACAATGTTCACATACTCACAGGATACAGCTGAAAGCAAAAAGAAAAAGTATTTTAATGAAGTTAAAGAAAAGATACAATGATATCTTAATATATGAAGCTAATTAGTTTTGGGGGAGGGTGTTAGTCAAGACCAGTGCAAATCATGTTTTTTTTTTAAATTTATTACATGAATATAATTTCAATTAATTCCTAGCCCAACAAAAAGAAGTTTGAAACAATTTATGATAATTGTTTTCCTTTAGTGATATACAGGGGTTAAACAAAATAATGAAACACCCAGAATCTTAGTATCATAATTTTGAAACTCCTATAAAACCATCAAATGTTGGTTATTTTGTTTTTTTGATGTATTATTAATTTTTCTCATCTTATTTTACTAAAATTGTTACTGCTTTTTTACAGATATCATCAAAAGAAATTAATCAAAATTCATTAAAATGGCAGATCTATCAGACTTTAAATGAGGTCAAATGTTGGTGATCGTATGGCAGGTGCTAGTGTAACAAAAACCGCTGAATTATTTGGTGTAGCAAGTCACGAAAATAATGACAGCATTTGAGAAAAGAAAAACCTCACTGAAGCAAAACTCTGGAAGAAAGCAAAAGCTCTCTGATAGGGACCATCGGACTCTTATGTAGATTGTTAGGAAGGATCACAAGAATACAGCTCTGAAAATTACAGCAGAGCTTAATGACCGTCTCAAGAACCCAGTTTCCTCAAAAACCGTAAGAATGGAGCTGAACAAAGCCGGATTTCACGGGAGGGCTGCAATCAGAAAACCATATTAAAAGAAATTTGTTTGAAATTTTTAGGCGTTTCCATTATTTTGTCAAACCCCGGAAACTCTAAAACAACAATTAGGAGTGTTAAAAGTCAAGGTACTAATGTATCATTTTGACTAATATTTTTTTTTTTCATTCTTAATTTTGGTTGCATCAAAGTATCAATTAACGACAAATAAAGAGCACAGATTGGAAAAAATTTATTTATTGTTGGCCCCAGTGAGCTGCAATAAAAAAACAACTGAAAATTAAGATATGACATATCGAAAATACTGATTCCTATTAGAATACAGAAGCTAAGGAAGGAGAAGCTTGTTCAGTTCTTAAGTGGATGGTCACTTAGTACATATTTAATCAACCCTTCTGCTATTAGCAGGATGCAATACAAGGTTAATTTTTAAGCAGAGTACAGCTGGTTTGAATTTCCCTTCTCCTAGACTGGTTGCCTGATCAAGCACTTAGTCTCCCCTACTACAACTTATAAACAGGGGGAGGGAGAACAGATGAATTTATGCTTTTCCCAAGAGCATTAATGAGAAAATGAAACAAACAGACTCATCCAGGATTTGAACTGTTTACATATTCCATTTCCCATGACAATAAGTGTTGTAATTTACTAAGCTTTTTGCTTAGATATGACAAGGCCGTATGAATAGGGCACCCAATGAGACTTGAACTCACTTGTGAAGGTTTCCTAGTCATGTTTGCTGACCATTACACCACCAGAGGGGCTCACTATAACAATAAATGTCACATGAAGTATTGGTGGCCACTTGATGAGTAGGGACTGTAAGCAACCCAAGACCAGTGTGCTAGACAAAGCAAACCTCTGTAAATCATGACTCAAATTCAAGGTAAAAAAAAAAAAAAAAAAAAAAAAAAAATCAAAATTAATAATGATTAACAATTATTCATCTAAAAATAAACAAAGAGTTTGATTAAGGTTTCCTACTCTATGTCATCACATATAGTAGAGATAGAAACCTGTTTGAACATATATTCAGTAGCACATAGCCATCATTATATATATATATATATATATATATATATATATATATATTCACCCGTGAATGTTGATTTTGAGTTGCCTAATTAAGAGCCAATTTGGAGTTAGTGAAGGAAAACTGGCACTAGAAGCTGATTTTAATTTTCATAGCTGTTGTGTTAATAAAGACTTATCAATCCGAGCTAACTTCATTGCAATATAGAATAGATATTTCTTTCTATGAAAGATCAAAGGATTTTCACCTTTATACTGAATTATCAATCCCGTTTCAATGTGCTTAATGTTGGTTTGTTGCATGACAATATTAGATAATAGTGTTAGTCATAACTGTCCAAGCTGTATATAAAATATTAACTTTTGGCACTAAAAGACATGACAACAAAATTCATAAATATTGACACCAAAAACAAAAAGTAGTCGATGGAATATTGTAACCCAGATACTCTTGAGGAAATTCAAAATGGTTCCTCTCACATAGAAAATCTTGCTCCAAAGTTTTGGGAAGATGCAAAAAGTTAGTCACAGAATTTATGTTAAAAGGAATGATAACACTGTAAAACAAATTTAGTTTCTGGATAGTATGTTATTTCTTAATTGCTTATGTTACTGATGTATAGAAAATGGCCATTATTTCTTTCAATATTTGCTTGTTCACTTTAGATAAAGAAACTTAAAATTTAATTTATTTTCTTTGTAAAAACATAAGCTCTGAATAAAACAAGAACAAAAATTTACACAAGACAGGACCCCCTCCCCCCCCAAAAAAACGCTTAACTCAAAATATCAAATAAGAGAATAAAGAACATTCAGCAAAAATAACAGACTGCAAGTACTACTGTTGATTTTCCTTTTTTGCTACAGAAAAAAGAAACCAGAACAAGTTCTTTCTTATAGAAGTGAATGTTACACCTAAAGGCTGGAGATAGTACTAACCAAATCATTGTATGAACAATAAAAATAGAAAGTTCAATAATTCTTTCAGTATTTCTAACAGTTGACAGTTTCTTAAGTAAACCTTTTAACTAGATTTTTGAAGACTCACTGAAGTTGTTTTAGGATTTAAAAGGAAATCTGGCAATATAAAACAAGGAAAATGACTTACCATAATGAAGAGGGGTTTGTCCATCTGTTGCCTGAAAATACAAAAAGATAAAAGTTAGCTTTTCTGTTAAAGAAATACTTTTAAACAATAGATTTAAAAAAAAAAACTATTTAAGGTGCCCTGAAAGACCATTGGACTGAGAAATTAATGTTTTTTTTAATTATTTATGATTACTTTCACACTTAAAAATGGATATCAACTTTTTTTCTTTATTATGAAAATTTTGCTGCTTCAATCTTGTTCATCTTAACCTTCATCAATACTGAATTTCTAAGTTCTGATTGGTTTGGTTTTATAGCATATCAACTATTGCCAGTTATTTAATGCCAAATCCATTTTTATACATGTGAACAGTTTTATTTCAAACAATACAGTTTAACATAAGTATACAGTTTAGTTCTATTTGACCCATAGATAGACCCTATCAGGTACTACCACTCCAGGCAAGAGCAGACATGGGATCGATGGCAGTAAGAGAGTACTCCGCATTCCTCCTAAGCTCCAACATTACTGGAGCCTCACCATCAGATTGTTTAATGTCATATCCAGGACACTCATTGTGGGAGTCTTATCTCTCTGCAGAGATGCAGTCAGCATATTCTGCAGCCTCAGCCAACTGGGCCAGTCAAGGTTCTGAGGTAACTTTTACGGTTATGCAGTATAACACAACCATACATTGCAACTAATAGTTACACACTTCTGCAATCACCAGGCAAAACTACATTCTAAAGAATTATAAGAGAGGGATACATGGAAAGCAGAGAATATAAAATTGAATTTACATTAAAGATCCAAGACTTTTTTAAAGTTAGTTATGTTAAAAAGTTTTAAACTCCAAAGAAATATGCTCACAGTACTGCCTGTATTAAATATATGGGACTTTGAAAGAAAAAAAAACCCAACAATATCACAGATACAGCAGTCTTCACAGTAATGAGACTATATGTATAAAATTTCAAATTCTTAAAGAAATTTTTACTATACACACATATGTATTTAGAATCATCTACCAACAACTAATTGATCTTAATGGCATATCAACCATCAAGGGTATTTTATGTCAAGAAGTTAAGGAATCACATCCATTGTACATTCATATCCATGTTTTTGATGTAGTTGCTTAAGTGGTTTAATTTTTTTCATATGCAGTCCAATCAAATATGAATAATTTAGAAACAGATCTATTTGACCTATAGATGATACTCTAACAGGTACCACTCTGGGTCAGAGTGGAACCGAGAGAATTGGCAATGAAGTGCCCACACTCCCCAGAACTAGAGCCTCACCATCAATTGCAATTTACTATGAGAAGAGGGAGTCTTACCTCTCTGCAAGTGATACAGTATGTATACTAAGTCCCAAGTGACAAGGCAAACCTACAACTGAAATCGATTGTGACTGACCAGTTATCAGTTCAATCACCCCTGTATTGTATATGCAAAGTTCAACACTGTTTTGTTGGTTTAACAATTTCTGAGGTAATAGTATAGTTTTTTTTTTCTTTCTTTAAGTCACAACAGTACCAGCACTTATTCACTGTTGCTGAACAAAATTTCTAATCTATCACCTAATTTTCAGTCATGGATTTTGATCAGACATGTCATAAGTTGACAACTAGCAGAAGAGTAATTTAAATTCAAACATTCTCCAAAAGTGTTTTGATCATTCAAAAGTCATAATTTCGTATTTGCAGTCTGAGGAAAAGTTTCTAAATTTCTAAAAAATATTTCTACTACAGTAAACATGTTCATAAATTGAAAATGTTAGCATAAATGACAAGATTACTTACCCTGAGATTGACATCACAATTTTTACTTAACAAGATGTCCACAATATCTTCATGGCCTCTATCACATGCCCAGTGGAGTAATGACATACCCTGGAAGACATTAAAACTCAACCTTAATATACAGTAGTGTGTTAATAAAAGTGAGGAATTATAGGGCTACCTACTCCAAATTTCAAGATTCAAGCAGATAAGCAGTATAAAAATATTATATATTTAAAGATTTTTTTCTTCTCAATGAAAATAAGTAATTCAGTTGATGTTTTTATGTATTCTTAGCATCATTTCTAGATGATATAAAATAAAATAAAAAAACTACCCTGGTATTGAGGAGGGGTGGCTGCATGCCAGTACAAGAATGTTAGGGATTAAAATTAAATGCTTTTGATAATTTGACCACTAGTGAGTTGGGTGAAAAACTGACCTCCTCCTAGTAATAGCCATTAGATTAAACATGAAAAAGGAAAAAAAATTGTGTACCGAGTTTAAAGAGTGATCAGCATCAAATTGTCTTTGAAAGTTATGTTCAGATTTAAAGAATGGTTAGCATCAGATAAAAGTAATGTCATCTTCATGGGCAGTCAAAGTAGGTGGGGCTTCTTTCCTTAAAGGAAATTGGTCTGGTCAAAGTGGCTTCTGCTGTGTGGAGATAGATATTGCTAGAAAACATTCATTATTTGATCATTTCTTCAGTCTGTGGACATCAAAGTTGATTGGGATAGCATAAGAAAAGACACTCTGCATCATCATCATCATCATCATCACCAAAATTAAGTATTGCAAAAGAAGAACTTTGTTAAAAGACCCTTCTTTTCCTAGTATATAAGAAATAGACAATAAAACTTATTGTTAAGTTACTCAGTGGATTTGATCATGCCTTGCCTTTGAAGTTGTTCCAGTTCTAATCCTAGCATGTAAAGGATGCAAGAGTTACGCTATACCGGGACCTGATATGCTTGTGTAGACAATGAATTATTCTAAGGGTTCATCACTTAATCTCATGTTACACCAAGACTTTAGAGTTTTGCCTACTCAAACCAGTCTGTCAATGAATGAAGCTAGATTCTCGATCAACAGAGCTGGTGGCTTAAGGTTACAGAGAAAAAAATTTTTTAATTTGTATTTTCCAAGATGGCTGCCGACGAAGGTCACTAAAAGTTTCGATAAATTTTTGAGCATTGAAAAACTTGAGTAGAAAAAAATGTTGAGAACCATTTGTCTATTTTTCAACCCAAAGCAAACAAGATGCATCATAATTAATATCAGAAAACGATTTGATAAGATGCTTCAATTTAGGTAGAGTATTCCTACTCACATTGAAAATTATCAGTGCAAGGATCTTAACAGATTGGATTAGCACAAGAAAAAAAAATTATTAATGATGTGACATCATTTTAAGTACATTAAGTTGTATTAGAATAAATTATTCATTGTATTAAAATTGATAATTTTGTACAACTTAATAGTGGATAAATTAGTTTGTAAACTACAATTTTTTGTAAGACAAAAAAAAAATTAAAAGTAAAAGTAAAATATTCAAAGTTAAAGTTTAAAATAATATGCCTGAATTCTTTTATAAAGAAACTGTGGCTAAACCCAGGTTAAGATTTCATAAAAGAATTTGAAAAAAAAACAAAAAAAAAAACAAACACAGTATACCAGATTATACTGATAATACAGTAAACCTTTCATAGTACTCACCTCTTCATCACACACATTAACATCTGTTCCACCTTCCAATGCTTGTACCAAGTCCTTCATTTTGCCTTCTTTACATGTGTCAAATATCGTCCAACTTGAATTATCATCTTTCTCTGGGGCATGCATTTTGCTTACTGTGCGTCGTCCCAAGTTAGAAAAAGAAATATCAGTTAAGCCTTTTTCCTGCAAGCAAAAACAACAAAAATTATTGTATGAAAATGTTCAACACAGTAAACAAATACTGGGTCAGGAATTAAAAGTTAACTCCCTTCAGAAAGATGAAAAGGGAATTTATATCAGCTTAAAATAGATTAGTTATGTTTTATGGCATAACAACCCTTGTAGGTTATTTAATGCCAAGTCCTATATATATATCTCAAATGAATAATTTGTAAGTAATAATTTTCAAATGAGCCAGAGGTCATTTGTCTGTACACAGTTAAATCGTTTCAAATACTGCTATCACTAGAAATTCTATTCAACATTATAGTTAAATGGTTTCAAGTTTAGCAAATGATTAAACATTTCTATTTGATTCATAGAGAAGGCCCTAAAAGTACTACTACTCAGGGTCAGAACTAGGGCTTCAACATCAGATGCTTTTGTATCATACCTAGGGTACTCGGCAACATTTTACACCTCTGTAGATATGCGGTTGGTATATTCTACAGACCTAGCTGACAAGGCTGAATTAAAATAGAGATCATGGAACAAATAATAGATAATCATTTTAATTTTGGTTTGATTCTATGGCATATCAACCATTGTAGGTTAATTAATGCCAAATGCTATCTATACAGATATATTAAATATACAGGATTTGTAAACACATTTTGTTGATAACATTTTTTTAATGAGTCCGAGCTCATTTTTTTTGCACACAGTCAAATGGTTTCAAGTATTGCTATGTAACGACTTATAATTCTATTTAATAGTAATCATTTGTGTTTACAAGTATTGCTATTTAACACTAATTATTTTATTCAACATTACTCATATGTTTGCACAATTAAATGGTTCCAAGAATTATGTTTTTTTTCTCCGAAACTAGTAGACAAGTCCACCTGAGGAAGCAGTGTCTCATCGACAGAGACAAACATCGACATGAGAATAACAAAGGCATGGACAGCTATCAATAGGCTGACCAATAAAATGAAACACAGTTTCTTCTAAGCAGCAATCATGTCGATACTGCTATATGGATGCACTACTTGGACGCTAACTAAATGGTTGGAGAAAAAGCTTGATGGCAACTACATATGAATGCTGCAAGCAATATTGAACAAGTCCTGGAGGCAACACCCCACAAAGCAGCAGCTGTATGGCCACCTACCACCCATCACGAAAACTATCCAAGTTGGATGAACCAGACATGCAGGACACTGCTGGAGAAGTAGGGACGAGCTCATAAATGATGTATTCCTATGGACCCCTTCACATGGCCGAGCAAAAGCAGGGCAACCAGCTTGAACCTACATACAGCAGCTCTGTGATGATATGAGGTGTAGCCTTGAGGACCTGCCGGAAGCGATAAACGATAGGGAGGGGTGGTGAGAGAGGATCAAGGATATCCATGCTGATGATACGACAAGATGATGATGAAGTATTATGTATCACTAACAAATCAATTAAATATGTCATTTGTTTGCATTCAGTTTAAATGGTTAAAGAGTTTTAGTTGACCCATAGATAGGACCCTATCAGGTGCTACTCCTCCGGGTTAGAGAGGACCTGGGAGCAGTGGCAATGCAAAGGAACTCTGCATTCACCAATTCTCTAGCATTACTGGAGCCTTGTCTTCAGATTGTTTAGTGTCATATCTAGGACACTCATTGGAGGAAGGGATCTTACTCCTGAGCAGAGATGCTGTCGAGGTATTCAACAGCCTCAGCTGACCAGGCTATTATTTCAAACAGTTTTTCCAACCTTATTTAATAATATTAATACAATTGTGGAAAAAAAAGGTAAAACTTCTTGAATTACAAAATTTCCTTTTGTTACCAGGATGCCAAAAGGTATTGTATACTACCGATTCTTTGAGAATATGGCATCAAGGATACAACTGCTTTATAACCTAGGTTAGTGGGTTGTGTTTTATGGCATATCAACCCTTGTGGGTTATTCAATGCCAAATCCTATACGAGTGTGTGTGTGTGATTGGTAAGCAAATAGTTTATAGGTAACATTTTTAAATGAGCCTGTGATCATTTCTTTGCACACAGTTAAATGGTTTCTAGCATTGCTATCTAACATTAGTAATTCGATTTATCAAGCATTCCTATCTAATTAAAAACTAATCATGTTTGCACACAGTTATATGGTTTCCAGCATTGCTTATCAAACATTAATAATTCCACTAAATATCATTCATTCGTTTACACACAGTTAAATGGTTTCAAGTATAGTAAATAGTTTTATTTGACCAATAGATAAGTCCCTACCACTCTGGGTTAAAGTGGATTTTGGAGTAATGGCAAAGCTCCAGGACTGAAGTCTCACTATCAGATAGTTTAGTGTCATGTGGGATACTCATTGGGGAGGGGGTATCTTACTCCTCTCTAGAGATGCAGTCAGTGTATTCTACAGGTAATGAGTTTCAACTATATCTCAACTCAAAATCAGAAGAGAGAGAATTCCGGGCTAAATCAAATGGACATATTCTTTTCTGGTCTTAAAAATTTACATGGTTGAAATTTATTACCTTCCTTCACTCTTTATCTGGCTTGTTACTTACTGGGTATCCCCCACCTCATAATTATTGGCTATGAACCATTGGTGATGAATTAGTTGGACCCCTTAAAATAGGGATATTTTAATCCAGAGTAGGAGAGCTATATCTAATTAACTTTTATTGAATAATCAAGAGTATACTCACATTTAGACATTAGTGAAGTCTGTCACTAAGATATCTATTGTACTTGTCCTTAATAAAATTACAGTTGTATTTTAAGTATCATCATTTCAAATGTTTTGGCATGCAAAGTATGCAATTATAGTTTTTTTTTTAGCATATCAACCCTTGTTGGATTATTTAATGCCAGAAGGCTTTTCTGCAAACAATTATATTGTTTAAACTAACAAATGATTATTTGTAAACAATTATAACATCCAATAACTATTCTTAATACAAATAATCTATACACAATTTTATGGTTTCAAATATTCTTATTTAAGCAATTAAATGGTTTCAAGTAACTATTCTTATTTAATAATATATTTACTTTGAAGTTATAGTTTTGAGTATTCCAATTTTCTAACAGATCTATGAGACCTTAACAGGTACTACCACTTTAACACAGATTGGACCTGAGAGTAATAGTAAGAAAGAAATGACTCCACACTCCCTAAAGCAACAGGACTGAATTTGGTCTGGTTTTATGGTATATCAACCATTGTAGGTTATTTAATACCAAATTTAATCTACACACACACACACACACATATATATATATATATATATATATATCAAATATATATGACTAGTAAACATTTGTTGCTAACGTCTTTAAACAAGCCTGAGCTATTTTTGCACACAGTTAAATGGTTTTAAGTATTGCTATGTATTACTCACAATTCAATAAAACATCAGTCATTTGTTTACACACAGTCAAATGATCGAACAGTTCTATTTCAAACAATTCAATTTAGCATAAATCATTTGTTTTTACTCTACATGTCAAACAGTTCTATTTGACCCATAGATAGGACCCTATCAGGTGCTACCACTCCGGGTCAGAATGGACCTGGGAGTGATAGCAATGAAGGGGTACTTGGCATTCCCCAAAACTCTCCAACATGAGCCTCACCATCAGATTATTTAGTATCATATCCAGGAGACTCATTGGAGGTTGGGGCCTTACCCCACAGCAGAGATACAGTCAGTGTATTCTACAGCCCCAGCTGACTAGGCTACCATATGCAGTTTAAATAATTGTAACATTTGCAATTTCAAACATTGAATGTAACCACTATTATGGAACTGGTGGCATTAACCTCTTACCTACTTGTACTCTCCAAAAAGGTATGACACTGCCACCAATTCCATAATAATTCAAGGTATAAGATTTATATGCAAATGTCACAATTATTAAGACAGAAGTACTAATGATTTTTGCTAACATAACTAACAACTTTAAGTTGAAAGTAAATAGGTAGTTACTTACCTTAATAGTATCTAACCAACTTGGATATAAAGTGTCTACTTCAGATATATATTCTATCATAGCTTTTTCTTTGCTCATTTTTCCTAGACTTTTCCAGGCTTCCCTAAAAAGAAAAAATACCAACTTTTAGATAAATAGAAAAGTATTTCATTATATGGTTTCAAAATACAAATTTGCTTAAAATAGGAATACAAAATGTAAGTATCAAAAATGTTTTTTTTTTTTATTAAGAACTTTATGCCAAAGTTTATTTTCAAATATATGTTTAAAATACTGTGATTTTAATAGCATGCCAACCCATCTGGAGTTATTTTATGCCTAGAGGTTAGGAAATCGTGTACATTAACATTATTTATAATGATACATAAAAAATCCTGAAATTGTTTTTTTAATAATTACTTTGCATCATCGTGATCATGTTTATTGTTATAATCTTTGGTTTAATTTTATTTCTGTCAAGAAGTACAAAATGGCATCAATGTTGACATTTTCAAATAGGTCCTACATATTATTTGCATTTAAAAAAGTGTCTAATGAGAGCTAAAGTTCATTATTCTATGAGAAAATGTTTAATAGTATAGGGGTGTTTGACATACTATACAACACTGTAGTTGTTCTTGTTCAAGTATAAAAAGGAATCCTTAAGTCTTGTGTAAGTGATGCACAATCAGGATATAGTAACTTGTTCCTTTCTGGACTTTCTGAAAGCTGGTTTCCATTTAACATGACCTAGTAACATAATAGTCGTGTGACTTAAATATTGTTTTGAGAACAAATTTATCCTGCTGAATTCAACAAACTTCAGATGTGTTGATATAGGCTCACCTGAAGATTGGCCAAATGAAACAGTCTTTACATTGTTTCATTTAATAGTTAAAATATTGGTCTCTATAGAGCACTGTATTTTGCTGATGAATTTTAATTATGATTTGTGTGCATGTTTACAAAAACACACACACACATATATATAACACACACACACACAAAAATAAGAAAATAAATAAATCAGGTCTTCTTTCCAGATCTTTATACCAAAGTTTCAAGTACATATATAACTATATTTTAAAATATGTAGGTCCACAAAGATTTGTATTTGTTGAATTTTAAAATCTCTTTGTGGACCGACTTATTTTAAGATATTTTTATTCTTTCTTTGGACCTACAGCAAAATATTTTATATACAACTATCTATATATATTTAACAACCTCTCCACATGAGCAAGACATAAACAAGGTCAATTTTTAAGTGAAGTTTGAAATCAGTTTTCCTTCTCCTAAACTGACTTCCATACCAAAGTTAGAGCCCAGTCCGCCCTACTATTTACCTATAGCTTGAAGGAGAATAAATGGATGCATAACTTTCTCAAGGGTATTAGAGCTACTTGAAATGGAAAAGTCTCATCCAGGATTTGAACTTGGATTGCCATGTCCATTCCCAACAATAACTATTAGACCACAAGTACCTACATGTTCACTTTATTAATATATATGGGTGGTGTGAATAAAAAGTATTAAGACTGAAATTATAAATCTTAATTTTGAAGTTTAAATGAAGATGTGTGCACAGCTGAGCAATGTATATAATGAAATGATGTCTCGGTTGCTATCATTGGATATCATCAAATTGGCTATAGGATGTCTACAAGGAACAATGTCAATTAGATGCTTTTTGATTAGCTGTTTTTGTTAAAATGTAGAATTGTACAAGTGCAACATCCACTATACTCACCAGACCCTCTAGCTGTGTTTAACTCATTTCCTAGACTAAATATTCCTCTCAAAAAGAGAGATTTGAAGATGTGGAGGAGAGTAAAAGAAATATGATGGCACAGCATTAAACAATATCAAGAAGAGTTTCAGAGTTGTTTTGACGAATGGAAAACTTCCAAGTACAAGTGTGTTGAATTCTGAGGGGACTATTTCAAGGAAAATTAATGTTTCATTCATTGTTCATTTTTGTCTTGGGAAACACAACTTCAATTTTAATACTTTTTTAAGACATCTCATATTCAAATCAATCTAATGTATATATCAGCTCTTTATTTAGAGAGAGTAAATCTTTAAAGTCAATTTCAGCCTTACACATGCATAAGCCTTTTTAGGACAAAAAAAAAAAAAAAAAAATAGAAAAAAAAGAAATGATGACTACAAAATTTTACCTAAATTTATTCCTAAATATTAGAGAGAACTAATGTAAACATTTGTGGATTTCTAAATATGTATTTTTTTCAATAATCTAAAAAAAAAAAAAAAAAAAAAAAAAAAAAAAAAGAAGCCAATAGGACACTATAAGTAAAGAGTTACAAAATGACAAAGGAAGGATATAACAAAAGAGTATTTCAAAAAATGTAAATTAAGTCATCCAAAGAAAGGTCAGTAGGCCATGATAAATAAAAGGTTACAAAATGATAAATGAAGGCTAAAGATATAACAAAAGAGTATATCAAGGGACAACAAAACAGAAATCTAAACTAAGACACTAAGTCCAAATTCATAGTTAGGAGAAAAATATACAAAAGGGTTTTGAAACCATTCAAAATTTTCTGTTTAATGAGAAAAATTAAAAATCAATTTCATTTTCAAATTTGATGTTCCTTGATGATTTTTTTAAATGACATATGAGACTTGTTTTTATACTCTTAGTTACCCTTCAAGCAAAAGGGTAAGAATCTAAAAGAATATTATAAAAAAAATAACAAAACAGAAATCTTAAGACTAGGTAAGACACATTAAATCTGAACTTGAAAAGTCCTGGGAAGGAATTTGATCCACAATCCAGATGTTCTAGGAAAGAAGCTGTTGGAATGAAACATTATCTGGTATAGGGAAAAATTCAAAAAGAACATGCTGTTTGTAAAAGACAGCAAAACAAGTCCTTACTGGAAACTAAAATGTGACAAGTCAGTTAGTGTAACACACAGCAATACTTGACAAATTCTTAAACAAAAGAATCCTGGATAAAGCTGTTTGCATTTCATGCTAATACCCTAGGGAAAGGCATAAATTCACTTCTTCCCTTTAGACAAATAGGAAGGCAGATTGGACTCTTTGTCTTTGGTATGGCAACTGGTAAAGTAAGAAGAAAACAATTCAAACTAGTTGGAACTCCACTAAAAAATTGATCTTGTGTTGGTTGGTTGTTTGGGTTTTACAGCATATCAACCTTTGTAGGCTATTTAATGCCAAATCCACTTTTATACAAATAAACAGTTCTATTTCAAACAGTTCAGTTTAGCAAACAAAAACAGTTCTGTTTTAAACAATTCAGTTTAGCATAAGTATGCTGTTTAAATGTCAAAACAGTCCTATTTCAACCAATTCAGTTTAGCATAAGTACACATTTTAGTTCTATTTGACCCATAGATAAGATCCTATCAGGGCCAGAGTGGACCTGGGAATGATGGCAACGAAAGAGTACTTTGCATTCCCCCAAAGTTCCAGCATTACTGGAACCTCTCTGTCAGATTGCTTAGTGCCATATTCAGGACATTCGTTGAAGTGAGGCAGTCTTACTCTCTGCAGAGAAGCAGTTGGTGTATTCTACAGCCCCAGACAACTGGGCAATCTTGTTGCAATCATGACAGTGGTGGAGGAGTTGGATAAATACATACATCAAATCTTTTTTCCATTCATTGTAACTATTTATATTTCAGTCTTTTCCTTTATTGGTCAAGATGTTCTAAATATTTTTCTTATTCTCTTTGCTTTCTTGCTTTTATTTACAGTAGTAAATTTAAAGGATTTCAGCCAAACAGTACTCCTGCTCTCCAATAAAGAGCTAATCCATTCATAAATAATCCCATCATTTATGAAAAAAAATATGGTAGTTTAAAAAGACAAAGCTTCAACTAATTTTATTTAAACAAAATGTTTTTTTTATGATATTATATCGTTAAACATTCACATATATACCTTTGTAAATAATAAAAAAAATCAACATAGTTGATTTACTAAAAAACATTTTATCTCACCATTTTTGCTTTGCTTCAAACTGTAACATTCCTGGCTTTGGAGTGTGGCATGGCCCTTCTTTAACCTAAGGAATAATTAAATAAAAGTACACTTTGCAGACAAAACTTAAGATGGTTTTGCAGACTTAAATTTTTAAAGAATGATTTCATTTTGTAATGACTTTAAAACCAACCATCAAAAGAATTTGTAGTACATAAATATTTTCACATGCATTGAATATGTAACCAAACAGTTAAAGTACTAATATGAGAATTAGTTGATAAATAAAATCATCAATCCTATAAGTCAAGTTTTAAATCAAACAGAATAATGAAACTGATATCAAAAATTAAGTAAATTTCTCTTCAAAATTACAAATATATTTCAATATTCAGTGCTATTCATTTTTCCAAACATTTGATCCACTTTTTCATACTGTCCACAATGAAAATTTCTGGTTTACTTTCCAAATATGTACTGCAACATCAGGATGGAGTTAAAAAAAAATTTTTAAATAATCCTTAGCTTTCAAAAACAACCACAAATCTGCAGGTACTAACTCCAGACCGTGATAAAATGTGGAATTCAAGTTGTTTGTTGATTGGGTGCTTGTTCAGAATAGCTCATTGATGAAACCTCAGTGGTAATGTACAAAAACATACACAGACCCATTATATATATTTTGAAATAAGTAGGTCCACAAAGAGATTTGTATTTTTTAGGATTTATTTATTTTGTTCTTACATACGTGTAAGTTTCCAGCTTGATGCTTTTGTCAGAACATGTATGGCATAAGGCCTTGTTAATGGGGTATTCAATGAGACTTGAACTCCCTTGTGTTTGCAGTTTGAATGGTTTTCAGCCATACATGTTCTGACAAAAGCATCAAGCTGCAAATATACATGTATGTAAGAACAAAATAAGTAAATCCTAAAAAAATACAAATCTCTTTGTGGACTAACTCATTTTAAAATAATTTTAATCTCTTTGGACCAACAACAAAAACTATATATATATATATATATATATATATATATATATATATATATATATAACACATATGCGCGCGCACACACACTACCAGTCAAAAGTATTTGGCAACCTTCAAAAATTTTTATTTCTCACCCTAAGTGTTATTCTTAATGAAACAAGTTAAGCACCACAATGGTTTAATTTATTATATTAGATACAAATTTCCTGACCCACATTAAAAACAAAAAAACTTCTTGAACTTTTGATTCATTTAAAATGACCCCCTTTAGCTGCTATCACTGCTTCATAGATTCTTGGCATTCTTTCCACCAAAGACTGGAAGTAGACTGAAGATAGTTTTGCCCAGCTTTCCTGCAAGAGTTACCAGAGGTGAGCTGCACTGGTGGCTTGTTTATTTTTGGTCAAGTTTATCCCACATCAATTCAATGGGATTTAAGTCCGCTGATTGTGCTGGACAAGACATCAGTTGAAGGATGTGTTGTTCCTCTTTGCTTTAATTGTAACTCTGCCAGAGTTTACTAGTATACTTTGGCTCATGTTGCAGGAGTACAAATTCTTGACCTGCATGCCACACTCCAGATGAGTTTGTGTGATGCTGAAATATGCTGTGACAGCTGGTCTGATTCAATTTGCCCAACACCTGGTGCAAATCCCTCACTTTACAATAGGCAAAAGCTACTCACACTATAACAGAGCCTCCTCCATGCTTTATGGTTAGTGTGATACAGGGGGTTGCAACTATTTCATCAACTCTTTTGCCACACATAGACCCTCCTATTTGACTCAAAGATTTCAGATTTTGATTTGTCAGTTGAAAGGACTTTATTTTGCTGCTTGATTGTCCAGTTTTTGTGTGCCTTTGCCCACTGGAGCCTTTTAACATTGTTTTACTTCGTCAACAGTGGATTCTTGATAGCAATTCAGCCATATAGGCCAGCTTCAGAGTCTTCTACTCACTTGACTTTTTTTTTGCAACATCGGTTCATTTGTGCAGTGATGTTTGCAGCAGTCAACCTTCTGTCATTCAAACTGGTGACTGATGAAATTGTCCTCTGCTTGTCATTACTTTTGGCCTAACAGACCTAATTTTGCTCATGTTTTATCCTATTTTTTGATGTCTCCTAACAGCATAATCCACTGTAGTTCTGAGAATTTTTATTTTTAATACTAAAGAAAAATGCCTTCAAATCAATTTTTTAAAAGATACCTGGTTATATCAAGGTCACAGTTACTGAGGAAGATTTTGTTTAATATAATAAATAAAACAATTATGGTGCTGAACATGTTTCATTAAAAGGATGAAAAATAAACATTTTTAAGATTGACTAAATACATTTGACTGATAAAGTGTGCGTGGAGATATATATATATACTTACATTCATCAATCAGATAAGAGTAAGTTTCAATCTTTTTTAAATCGAAAGTTACACTTAATCTTATGCCAAACTTATCACAATTAACCCACTCGTTATATTTTCCTAGTCTTTCTTTCCCCCAAAGACTAAGTCAACTAATGGGCAAATCGTAATATATAACTGAAACTTATTCTTATCAAGATGGCAAATGCAAGAATTAATTTGGGTTTTTTTTGTACACAACTGCAGAAATAATTGAAATTTCCTTTGTTGTTCTATTCTGGACAAATTCCTTTAAGAGCAACATAACTTTCCATTGTCATGATGCATCCATTTTGGTGTGGGGAAAAAAAAGGTCCATGAATGTGTCATTTAAGCACTTAAGTTTTCTCAATACCTAATGATGTAACAATGTAACAAAAATTACTTTTTCTTGTTTATGAGCAGAAGGTATAAAATCTCAAATGCTTATGCCTAAAGTAAATGGAAAAGACCTATTTTTCTCTTCAATCTTTGTATTTATTACAAGAATATTTCAGGTAGGTTCATAGCTAAGTAACAGACAAAGAATTTCTTGAACTTACTAAACAGTTAATTCTTAAATAACTTTAGTATGAATGTAAATTTTGATTCAAGTTTTATTCAGACCTTAAAATGCACAAATTTACGTTTCTTTATATAGTTAATATTCAACTTTCATCATTCGGATCATGAAAGCAAAGTTAGAAGGGAATAATAGCCATTTCCTTACTTTTTTACAACATAAGCAATTACAAAATAGCATGCTATCCAGGAACAAAATTCGTTACCGAGTGTTATTATTCCTTCTGGCATAAATTCTATGTAAATGACTAACATGTCAACCAGTCTAGATGAGATGGTTAATCGAAGCCTAGAGAGAATCTCATTTATTGTATGTTCATATTTACATTTTTTGAAAAAAAAAAAAAAAAAAAAAAAAAAAAAGGATCTAAGGAGGTGGTTTTTATTGCACATGGTCCTATCTAATACAAATTAGAAACAGATATTTTTGACCCATAGACAAGACTAATAGGTACTACCAATCCAGATCAGAGTGAACCTGGGAGTAATGGCAATGTAGGAGTAATCCACATTTGCCAGAGCTCCAGAACTGGAGCCTCATCATCAGATAGAGTTTAGAGTTATACCCAGAACACTTTCTATGTTAAGGAATTGTTTTGAATTTCAAGAGAAACTGGTAACAATATTACATAGACTGACTTTTGTTCACACAGTCAATACAATCACATGCCAGTGAATTTTGATGCTATGCAGCCTTTTAGAGCCCTAAACTCTATCACTGATTAATATTCAACACAACTTGGATATAGTACTCATGACTTGCATTACTCAATTCTATTACATAATAAACCGTTGCTAAACACATTTTAACAGTCTGAATTTTTTAGATGAAGCTAGATGTGTATTATTTTGGATGTGATTTTTCGGTCTGTTGTCCTAATCTTCATTGTGGTAAGGTGAAATAATGTTTTGGCTTCAGGCACCTCTTGTTTATCTGGGCATAAAAATGATTCATCCTGGGAAATCATTTTTAAAGTTTGACTGTTGATCAAACAAGGCATTCAAGAACTATGAAGATCTTATTCAAATAATGTCATGGTTTTTAATGCCTATCAATCCAAGAAGCATCATGAGATGTATTATGAGGTGAATTCAAAACATAAAACCAATAGGCATCAGTTATTCTTGATATTTTCTTTAAAGAAATTTACCTAAAAATAATTTGATCTGGCCTTTTCACTTATTGGTTGCTAGATTGTGTTCATTTCTATACTTGGTCTACTCAAAAGGTCAACATGGCCCAACATATGTGCTGCTTGCTACTTTGAGATGTCTTCTTTACCAATTATTTTAACTTTTCTTTCCATATATGGTCAGCTATACCTGACTTTTCTATTTTCCCCCTCCTACCATTGCTTTTCAAGGTTCCTGAAGTCTTACTTTCAGAAATGGACAGATTAAGAGATACCTTCCATTAAAACAATTACCCAAAGAGTGTAACATCAGCTCCAAGAAATCTAGATCACAAGACAAAACCTGAAAACTTACCAGTCTGCCTACCTTATGTCAAAGGCTGGGCTGAAAAAATTTAAAAAATATGAAGTCCATATGATATCAAGACAACATTCAGGGGTGGCTCAACTCTATGTAAATATCTCTTCCGAGTCAAAACCCCAACAGAATACAACATGAACAAGATTTGCATATATTCCATCCCATGCAGCTGTGGCAAAGTATACAAAGGCAAGACATGCCATCCTCTGAAAGTAAAACTACACATTTTAGCAGGATGAAAATCCATTGTCTTTCATTAAAAGATATCCTGTTCTTATTGCAATGAATTTAACAGATTGACCAATCATTAACACCAACCACTATGTAAATTAGAATTAGTTCTAGTACCACCTTCTTTGATCAACTCCAAACTGGCTATAAAGAGGATGGATGTTTTGGTTTTATGGCATATCAACCACAGTGGGTCACATTCACACTTAATACATATATATAATATGTATAATTTGAAAACAGTTTATGGGTAGCAAAGTCTAAATCAGCAAAGCTCACTTAGTGGTAATACATGGTCAAACCAATTTCAAGCGCTTAGTGTTTGTTCTATAGGAGTTGGAAGTAGTTTTATCTTTGTAAGGCATTTTACTGAGAGGCAAGTACATCTTTGAATAGTAGGTCAAGGGTTATTGCGTAGTAGCTTTTCTTGCGAATGTTCCATATTTTTTACAGTCAATCAATGTGTGACTGACAGTTAGTAGTTGATTGCAGCAGGTACACCAAGGGGCAGTTTTTTCCCTTGAGCAGGTAGGCATGTGTTAGGTATGCGTGTCCAGTTCTTATTCTGCTTAATATTATGTCTTCTCTCCAGTTAGGTAATGTTTCTGCAATTTCCAGTTTAATTGTGGGTTAATGTTCATAGAGTTTGTTATTTGGAGACATGTCCAATAATGTTTGCCATTTTCTTCTTGTATAGAGTTTGATTTTGGTTTTGTAGTCTGTGAATGGAAGTTTAAGAGTTGTAATCATCTTTTTAGCTGCTTCTTTTCCAGGTGTGTCAGCCATTTGATTTCCTTTAATGCCTAGGAAACCATGCTAAGATCACAGTTTTGCCAAAGTTTGTTAGATAGTGATATGTTTCTAGTATTTCTTGACTGTATGGGTGGTTTCCTTCTTGGATTGCTATTAGGCTGGACAGAGAGTCTGAGAATATTATCGATTTACCCATCTCTGAGTTCTTGATTACGTCCCATGCCATTTTAATTGCTTGCAATTCAGCTGAATAGATAGAAGCATTATTTGGAATCCTGATTTGTTTGTAGTTATTTATATTGGTGGTTGCTGCTCCTGTTCCGTCTACAGTTTTTGACCCATCAGGGTAAAAGGCAGTATGATCTGAATATTTGTCTCCAAGTTCTTTGTTTTTGGCAGATGAAGTTGTTGGTTGTGTTTTATCCTGTTGTATTATTGTTAAATCTATATGAGGTTTGGTGATTGTCCATGGAGGTAAATTGCTCATTCTGAGTGGTGAAATATAGTTGGTGTTTTTTTTTATATATTGTATTGCTTCTTTGAAGCAGAGACCAAGCGAGGGGATAGCTAAAGGTTTACTGCTGTAGAAATGGTTGAATTGGGAGTTATTTGTTTTTTAATGTGTTGGATCATTTGGGCTGGATTGAAGTTTTAATGTATTTTTCCCCACTTAAGGGTTAATGGTGGTTTGTTGGCTTCAATATATAAGCATTGTGTTGGTGAGGTAAAGAAGGATCATAGGCTAAATCTAAGGCCTTGGTCACGTATGGTTTGCAATTCTTTTTAAGTAGGATTTGTGTGACACTGTAGATGGAAGACCCGTAGTCAAGTTTGGTTATGATGTGTGACCTATAGATTCTAAGCATGACCTTGCGGTCTGTACTCCATTTTTTTAAATATTATTTTTAGGAGTTTTATATCCTTTAGGTATTTTTGTAGCAGATATTCTATGTGTGCTTTAGAATTTAGTTTGTTGTCAAATATTATTCCAAAGTACTTTGCTTGTTGAACCACAGGTATTGTATGCCCATAAATAAAGAGGAGGCAACTCATAAAATTCAGACATCTTAACATACAGGACTATATGCTAATGAATGCATGTTCAAACAAGTTTCTATCTTTACTATTTGTGATGAGATACAGTAGGAGACCTTAATCAGTCAACCTTCATATTAGCAATGAGAAGTGGTTTCTGAAGAAAATCCCTTAGATAAATATTACATACAACACCTCCATAATACTATTGTAGATATCAAAAACAATATACTTAGTACAAGAGTTAAAAAAAATATTAAAAATAAATATTTCAGTATATCAGATTCTAATGGATACCATGATTGGTATATTAATAGAATTAGGAATATTTAGATTAAAGTCATGGTCCCATTTACAGTCATTGATTTTTGTATTATCTCTGGGACTCCCTCTTTACAACCACTGAACACAAAGTTTAGGATTCACACCCTTTTTTGAAAAATTATTATGCAAAGAAAAAATTTAGAGGTATGATGTCCCCAAAATGGAACCACATAGTTGCATTAAGTCAGGTAGCTTGTTCTGGTAAGCCAAAAGTTTAATTTTAAAAAATTAAGAATACCAGATATTTAATTTTAATAAAAACTATACCGATTTTATTGTCAGTAACAATTAAAAAATAAATTTTAAAATAAATTAAATGTCAAAACGAGACCACAATTTTACTATTAATAGACTAAAATCTCAAAAATTTCCAATTATTAAATACCCTAACTGCAACAAGACATACCAACGGAAATGCAAGTTAATAAGTAATTATTATTATTGTGGTAATTTTTAAGAAATGTATTTAAAATTTGGAAGTAGTTTTTATAATAAAATAAAATCCAACTTTTCATTAATTTCAATGAGGTAATTATTTTCCAGATTAGATTAAAAAGATTTGCTACCTTTTTGAAAAAACAGTTTAATTTACACATTTCCAAGAACCTTAATTCTTTTGAAAACAAGATAAAAAATAAGACTCAATGACAAATGTTTATCCTCTGAAAACTCGCATCAATATTATATTAGCATGGTAACTCTGGTTAAAATAGAATGACTACCTACAGTAAATAGATTTTTTGTGCAAAAAGCTTGCTATCCCCCCCACCACCACACACACACACACTGAGGTCTCCAATACAGCTACAACATATTTAAAAAAGGTAAATGTGGAGAATGATTGGGAAGTAATTTTCGACATTGCATTTTACCAAGACTACTTTTTGAAATGCAATTTAAAAAAAAAAAAAAAAAAAAAAAAAAAACCAAGAAAGATTTCAATCCCCATAAGGAAAAGTAGTTTGTTTTTAATGTTTACTTTCATCAGCAAAACTGAAAACTCTCTCTCTCATATATATATAGATATATATATATATACACACACACACACACACACACACATATATACATACACACACACACACACATATATATATATACACACAAAGATCTTGAGAACAATTTTAGAAAATAATAAGTATAGAAAAATTCTGATTGCAACTCCACTCTCCAAATTTACACACATAAGTTTTCTTTTTATTTCTTCTTGAAACTATGAATTGTTTTGTTTTTAAAGCAAAAAAAAAAGTTGAAGGGTTCGTGCACGTGTTCTAATCCAGATATAATCAAAGTGAACTGGTGAATACTTGAAGATTTTAAAACTTCAGTGACAAAAAAAAAAAAAAAAATTCAAAAAGAAAGAGACACATACATTTTTGTTAGGCTCACAACTGTCAACAGTAGGTGGGGGGGGGGTATCATTCATTTATATTTTTAACCTAAAATTTCTTGTTCGATGCGCCAACATTAATTTTCTATAATAAAAATAAAATCTTCAGTCAGAAGTGAACTACAGTAATATCCCCCCCATTGTTCTTTTTAATTTAAAATTAAACAGTAGAGAATAGCTTCGAAACAAAAGCAATTTCTTACATTCACTAATTTTGAGCCGGTTTGTATCTGTAATGCGAAATGAAACACGCGCAAAAAGATACCCAATTTCTTTTGGTACATAGTTTTTGTTTGTTTTGTTGGCACTGGGTTTATGCAAGAAAGATGACTTTGCGGTAATGAAAGTTCTAAAAAAGAAAAAAAAAAAAAAGTGCATATACAAATTTATTAAATCGCAATAATAAGAAACAGTTTGTAACCAACAGGAATTGTGTATCCGATCGAGCACTTGAGTTTCCTGTGCCTTTTTAAAAAAAATTTAAGTACCGTTTTATTTTCTTTTACTTCTTTTATTTTATTTTATTTTTTAATCTTTGTTCTTTTAATATGCCTGTCTTTTAGAAGAGAGAAAATCAGGTCTCTGGAATAAGAAGGCAGAAAAAACCGAAAATTCTAAGTTAAGCGTCACAGAACATACAAAAGGATGGAACCAAATAACAATAAATAAAAATAAATGTTTACCTGTTTATATCGGCCATAGAAATATAACATCTTTTTTGGATCAAGATCAGAGCCATACTGACGAACGTAATGAGTAGCTTTGTCAAATTTCGAAGTTAACGAATCTTCTTCGCCAATGTAAGCAATTTCCATAATTCCTTTATTTTTATTTTTACCCCTACAAAAACAAATGAGAGAGGGAAAAAGAGAGGGGGTTAGTATTTAAATGACTGAATCCGCGATTCTCAAAATCACATAACGGCTATTTTTTCGGTTTGAGATTGATAAATGTTTGCAACGTATCGATATTCCTTTTAGAAATTAAACAAATAATAAATAAACCAATACTTGAAATCCTGAAGAAAAATTAGCGGTGTGGCTAAAACATTAAAACAATAAAAATCCACGAAATAGCCGCACACATAAAAAGAGAAAAACTAAATTCACACGACTGAAACGCAAAATTTAGAAAATAAGTGAAATGTCTATTTTAAAATACCTCCTTTTAAATTTTGCTTTCTGTTTTTCACTATCGTTGTGTGCACTTTTTTTTCAGTCCTTATAATTTTCTTACTTCACCGCTTGCTTTTGAAACAAAAAAAAACATTAGAGTCGTATCTCAATAAATAGAGACTTACAATGACGTGCATGCAGCTGATCACGTGCTCATTGCTATTCAATATAAAGCGCCATTGCAGTAATTTAGAAGAGCCATTCTGATAGGGGAAAATTATATTTTGCCCTTATAACCAAGGGAATTAACTATTTTGGAAAATATTCTGAAACTAAAATTCTTATCAACTACTAAATTACTATTATCTGTTATTAAATTATTATCTATTTGTAAAATTCTCATTATGTATGCATATATGTAACTGTGATCCAACCAAAAGGACACATAATTGAAAGCTTTTTATTAGAGCCATACATTTTAAATGCTCCTAGAGAATAAAGCAATTTCCAGCTCACTTTGCAACTTTGTAATTTTGTGGGGCTTTCAGTCATGCTAAAGGTGACATTTTAAATCCTTCACATTCTCAGTATCACTTAAATATGTATCAATTATCAATCATAATCCTTCACTTTTTTTTTTTAGAATAGAAATGTCAATATCATTGCAGGTATCTAATCATTAAAAACAATGCCTTTACACAGGAAACTTTTCTTCATACATTGATTTTTATGAAACTTTAGGATTTTGTTCTAAATTTTTCTACATATTTATTTTAGAAAAAAACTTTGCTTTTTCAGATTGCATATTATTACCTGCTTGAAATTTTCAGATTGGTAGGAATTTTTATTGACACTATCTTGTAATTAACAAAGTGAGAACTTGTAAGGGCTCCTAATTCACAAGTGTCACCAAATCTAAAAATAAAAGAGACTCATTTGTGTAATAAATTCCAAAAATATCTTTTTTCTTATTTTGCCACCAAAAGCTAGCGAGTCTGAATGTACCACCAATGCTGAGTAGTTAGTAGCAGTCTAGCAGTCAAAGAAGACAGGTGTTAGATTCTCCACACATAATCAAACATATCAGTCCCAAAATTTCATAATGATAACCAAGTTTTAAAATGTAGAGAATTCAGAACTGACGCACAAGCAAACTATCAAAAATTATACTAAAACATTTATATACACTGTATACATGCAAAATTAATTCTTGTACATCTTTTGTAAATTATTGCTCATTACCAAAAATTCTACATAAAAGTCAACATCTATTTCAATTCAACTTCATGTTATTTGCTTTGCAGCTTGCTTGTTTTATTCATAATTCATTTTAGCCCAGTTTGCTGGGGCTATAGAATACACTGATTGCATCTTCTGCAGTGGGGTAAGACCCCCACCCCACCCCACCCCAATGAGTGTCCTGGATATGACACTAAACTATCTGATGGTGAGGCTCCAGCCTTGGAGATTTGGGAAATGCACTGTACCCCTTCATTGCCATTGCTCCCAGGTCCACTCTGACCTGGAGTGGTAGCACCTGATAGGATCCTATCTATGGGTCAAATAGAACTGTATGACTATTTAAACCATGTGCAAACAAATAACAAGCTAAAGTGAATTGTTAGAAATAGAACTGTTTAATCATTTAAGTGTATGCAAATAAATGACTTTTGATAAATTAAATTGTTAGTGATATATAGCAATACTTGGAACCATTTAACTGTGTACAATATGAATAGTGTTGAATACAATAATTAGTTTTAAATAATAATCCTAGAAACCACTTCACTGTGTGCAAACAAATGATTAATAGTAAATGGAATGATTCGTATTTGATAGCAATGCTATTTAACTGTGTGCAAAAAAATGAGCTCAGGCTCATTTAAAAATGTTATTAACAAAATGTTAACAAATCATATATATTTAATATACATGTATAAAGAGGATTCAACATTAATTAACCAGCAATGGTTGATATGCCATAAAATCAAACCAAAATTCATTTCAGCATTAACCTTTTTTATCACAATACTTAGAAAACTTTTCTGCTACAATATCACCCTACATCTTATTACAAACTAACATGATGGTATTTGTCGCATGCCCCACCAAACGGATGAGTGTGACACAAGGCCTTTCTTAAGGTGTGTCTGGGCACACCCAGCATTCCCCAAAATGCCTTGGGCCCCATTGGCATCCCTTTAAAAAAGGCTGCCTCATGTGCCAGGCGATAAACCTAGCCCCTCCAAGGAGGATTAGAGCCTGGGGGGACAGCCCCCTAAGGCCCGAAGTATGACAATCCAGAGATGTGACACACCCGAATAGATCTGTGCCGCTGATACCACAGGCGGCCGAAGTGTGTCCCAGCAACTGGATCCAGCAGATTAAAATTAACCTAAACTAATACATAACTTGCTGCAACATTCATGCTATCCTCATAACAAATTTCACTTACTTTATTCACAAGTTTTAAAGGTTTTTTCTTCATCAAAATTTTAGTTGTTTAAATGTAATTGTATATTGTGGGGTATTTGAAAGTTGTTGAAAGAGTAAAAGAGATGAAGAAATGAAGAGGTTGCTGGAAGAAAATGACAAATGCACTATTTTTTTTTTTCACTCGTTACAAGACCGGTCTCATAAAAAAAAGATATCACATAGATTTTCAGTCAATGACGGAAAGATTTTCTTCTTCATTTATAAATCATTGCCCAACCCCAAATATATGACTTAATACTTTGGCAGTCTGGTCCTCAGTTGTCAATAACTTTTAATCTGACTAATAAATCTCTCTGAAAACACATGACTGTCCCAGCCAATAAAATGAGTTATCATGCTTTTCCCAGAGTTGGAATTGGTGAGGATTGAACCTTGACCAACATATTTCAGCTGGATTGCCAGAAGTGGTGGTAGTGGTGTTGAGGCCATGAATTTTATTTCAAATAAATGACACTGCAAAATTATAGTCTGATAAAATGTAGTTTGGTTTGGTTTTATGGCATATCAACCATTGTAAGTTATTTAATGCCAAATTCTCTTTATACATATATATTAGATATATATATGATTTGGGTTGCTTAGGTTTTATGGCATATCAACCATTGTTGGTTATTTAATGCCAAATCTTCTTTATACATATATATCAGATATATGATTTATAAACACATTTTGGTGATAACATTTTTAAATAAGCCTGAGCTCATTTTTTTTGTGTGCAAAGTTAAATGTTTTCAAGTATTTTTATCAGACATGAATAATTCTATTTACAATTAATCATTTGTTAGCACACAGTTAAAATGGTTTCAAGTATTGCTATTTAACAGTAACAATTTAACTTCAGTCATTTGTTTGCACACATTTAAATGGAAATACATATATGATTTGTAAGTGAATAATTTGTAAGTAATTTCATTTTAAAATGAGTTAGAACTAATTTGTTTACACACTAGTATTACTATTGTTTCTGCACAGTTAAATGGTTTCAGTTATTACTTACACTAATAATTCTTTTCAATATTACTCATTTGTTTGCACACAGTGAAATGGTTACAAGTATTGCTATTTAAGAGTAATTATTCTATTCAACACTTCATTTGTTTGCATTCGGTCAAATGGTTCCAAGTATTGTTATGTATCACTAACAATTCTATTAAACATCACGTATTTGTTTACAAACAATTAAATGGTCAAAGAGTTCAATTTCAACCAATTCTATTGAACATAAGTCATTTGTTTGCATGCAATTTAAAGATCAAAAAGTTCTATTTGACCAATAGATAGGACCCTACCAGGTGCTACTACATTGGGTCAGAGTGGACATGGGAGCAATGGCAATAGATGGGTACTCCACTTTCCCTAAATTCCAGGACAGGAGCCTCATCATCACATTGTTCAATGTCATATCCATGACACTCATTGGCAGGAGGTCTTATCCCTCTGTAGAGATGCAGTCAGTCTATTCTGCAGCCCTAGCCAACTGGAGTGATATATTCTGAGACATACTATTATAGTCTTCTTGCATGAATGAACAATTCCTATAGAAATTGTAAAATCCTTGTGTGTTTGGTTGAGTTAGGTTTCTTGTTTCTTTGTTTAATGGCATATCAAACTTCATATTATTTAATGCCAAAGCCATCTTTGTAGAAAAACAGCAGTGATACTATTTAACCCATAGCTATAGGGGAATAAGGTAGTGGTGTCCCACATTTTCCAAGGATATTAGTCTGAAAGTGAATGTAATAATACAACTAGAGTTTAAATTCACTTTTATTGAGGTCAGAGTTCAGCACTTTAACCATTACACCACGGGAACTCCCTGGCAGCATGTTTTATTCAAAAGAAAATTATCTTATGAAAAAAATGCTAGGGGTATACTTATTTATGGGTGATAATGTGTATATATATATATATATATATATATATATATATATATATATAATGAAAGAATAATAGATGCATAAACATTGGTAGAAATTATATGTATCATCATCATCATCATCATCGCAACTGATGATGATGATGATATATATAATTTCAGCTTGGAAGAATTCTAGTTTTATTTTATCAGATCTCCATATGGTCATTAACTTGTCATTAGCAGTCCATGCTTTATGTATATATATAGGTGATATCATGTTCAGGAGATGAGATATTGCTACCAAGGTATATGAATTGGTCAACTAATTTCAAAAGTTTGTAATTTAATGAGATATCACCATCTTGATTAAAATATATGAACTATATATAGGTTAATCTCAACTCTTTTCATGACTGCTTACATTTCAAGACTGAAGGTGTATGAATGCTACAGAATTGGCTTCACATGTAAATGTAACTTGAACTTTAGAATTTAGGTATTTAAATGCTTGACTGTTTTTTGTTTTTTTTTTGTTTTTCTTGAAAATAATGTTAAGCAGGAATATCTGTGCAAAAAGAATGGAATTTTTTAATGTCCTAATAGGTTAGAATGTATTTTGGGGTGGTTTAATTTGTTCTTGAGTTTATTCTGGAAGAAGGATTTTAAGGCATTATATCTATTTATCTTCACAGGATTCTCAAACTGATTTGATATTTGGATATTTTTTCCTCTCCTCTTTGTTACAATAAATTTAGCATTTCTGTAAAAGCAAATTGTAACCCATCAAAAATGGCACAACATAGCAAGATGCTTATTCGAGCAATACACTCAAAATACTCTGATTTAGATTCACCATATAATGAAGATAATTGACATGCTCCAACTTGTGGACGTGCTTCTAGTGGAATAGTTACCATTGTAGAAAATGGACCTGGCAAGATGAGTTCAAACCCTGGACAAGGCTGTTTACATTTCCCATAGTGCTAATACCCTTGAAAAGGTATGAATCCAACTATTCTCTCTGTAGCTATGGGTAAATAGTAAGGCAGACTGGGCTTTTAAACTTGGTATGGCAACCTACCTAGAAGAAGGAAAACTGAATTCAAACCTGTTAAATTCCACTTAAACAAATGACTTTGTGTCATCCTGTTTATGTGGAGGGGTTGATAAGTATATATAACAAAGATAATCATGAAAGAGAAATTAGAATTCTTCTGTCGTTTCTAAATAGAAAGATCAATATCATAATGGATTTATGTTATAACAGGAACCCAATACAGGTCATCTAGTTTGCCTAAAATTTTGCCACTCATCCAAATAAATGATGTCAGGAATGTTGATATTAGGATATGTCCAAGAATATATTTTCAGCATGCTTCATCATGATGACCCCAATAATCTTGAAGAGATTGTAATTCAGACTATCTTTTAGTCAGGATCTGTGAATCACTTTTGTTGTAGGAGCTATATTACTGACTAGTGAAACTAGGCCTTCTATATTTGTCCTCATCTTTGGGTGCCATAACTCACACAAACTGTAAAAGAGTGAGAGGTAACACAAGGGCGACATGCATAAGATAAATAAAGGAAAAGCTTTATAATTGGTATGGCAAGCCATCAACTTCATGGAAAAGCTAACTGACTACTGAGCTGCAGCAATAGCAGTAACCTTAACAAAGATGCAACCAATTACATTATACAATAACAGTTTGCAAAACAAAACATGTCATGTTTTCATCATTGTATAACTTATCCCTCATTTCCAGTTATCATGAGTTATAGAACCCTAATATGACTACATTTGTATAAGGCCTATTCCACTTAATTAGTACTATAGCTCCTGCTATGGATTCTTTCATTATAGATTATTTGCAATATCAGATTTTGAAAGAGCATTGCATTTTAGTGACAGATTTTAATACAAAGAACTTTACAAACTCCAATGAGGGGGTGTGTCCCCGTGGTGTCATGGTTAAAGCGTTCAAACTCCAGTTGCACAATTATGTTCACTTTCAGATAAATACCCTTGGGAAAGGTATGAACCCCCTTATCCTCCCATTTATGGGTTGAATTGTACTACTACTGTCCTTCTGAAAAAAAGGATGGATTTGGCATTAAATAGCCCAAGAAGATTGATATGCCATAAAATAACAATCAAACAAATGAACTCCAATGACCATGTGTAATACGGATAAGTTCTGCATTAATACATACATAATATCCATACAAGAAATGTAGACAAGAATATACAAATGTCCCAACTGATAAAATATGAACTGTTTGTTTACAGAAGTACAAAAATAGTAAAAGTTTGTTCATGGAGGAACAAAAATAGAAAAAGTTTTACTTGAGATAGCAAAAAAAATATATAGTGAAGTCATGCAAGCTTTACTGTACCATGGCTAGTGAGGAGACATGTCTCAACAAAGGAACACTGACAAAAAAAGCTATGTATTTATGGTTTAAATTGGCCCATTGGCATAATGGTTAGAATGTTCGCCAATGGTCTGGGAGACCTGGGTTCAATCCCAGGTTGAGTCATATCAAAGACTCAAAAAATGGTACTTGATGCCTCCTTTCTTAACACTCAGCATTATAAGGTAAAGATAAAGGGTAAAGTGGGGCAATACAGAGAAAGAGGTAGTGCCCTCCCCAACATCTTGGTGTAGTAGCTATCGAAAAGGGAGCCTTCAGGTCACCCTCGACGATGGTTGCCAACTTACTTATTTATGGTTCAAAATACAGAGACAAAAGAGAATGAGATGAATTTAGATTTTTTTCCATGAGGTGCTTTATGGACATGCCCCTATTATGCAAGGGAGACAATAGATAATTGTCTCCCTACAAAATTGTATTTTGTGTTATATTTAAATACAAAATAAAAATGAGGAATGAAAATACCTAATGACACAATTGTTAAATATCCAATTTTGACAAGTTTGACAAGAGGCCTACTTTTGTCAATAAAAACACTAAAAATATGACTTGTTTATTTTATCAAAATAACTATTCATCTCCTTTAAAACTCTGTCTTTCTTTAAAAAGTAATATTTCAATACAATATATACGTGATGCATTCAATAAGATTCCAGACCTTTTTTGTACAGGCATTTAAAATAGTCGTAGACTCTTGAAAATTCAGTATATTATTGCTATATATCTTATGAGATGACTGACCAATTTTTATGATTTCAGCTTCAAATGAACAGCTACAGCAGCAATTGGAATGCACACTACTAAAGCTTGATTGTCACAGCTGGTGAATTTCAAAAATGCAATCTGGACGTGAGGACACTTTAGAAGAATGATATGCAATAAAATTCTGATTTAAACTTGGAAAAAATGCCTCAGAAATGTATGGAGTGCTTCAGACTGCTTTTTGACCATCTTGGATGAATCGAGCATCAGTTTTTGAGTGGCATAAGAGATTCAAGGAAGGCAGGGAGTCTGTGAGGGATGATAAAAGGTGTAGGAGGAGTAAGGAAGTCAATACACCAGAGTTGATTGGCCAAAGGGTTAGGGTTAGGGTTACTATGTTGAGGTTTTAAGGGAGTTCAGGAAGAGATTCTGTCGGAAGAGGCCAGCACTCTTCAAATCGGGTCAGTGGCATTTCCACCAAGACAATGCACCAGTCTATAACTCCATCCTTGTCATAGACTATTTGACCAAGATGGGCATCAAGACAGTTTCTCACCCACCCTATAGTCCAGACCTTGCTCCCTGTGACTTTTGCTTATTCCCTAAGCTCAGAGACTGTTGTTATGAGACAATTGAGGAGATGAAAGAGGCTGTGATGAAGGTCATTGACACACTCACACAAGAGGACATCCATGGGGCCTTCCAGAAGTTGTTGGAACGATACAACAAATGCATTGCGGCCGAAGGGGATTACTTCAAAGGGGACTAGAGTTTCATGTGTGTACTATCAGTAAAAGTGCACTTACGGAAAAAGTCTGGATACTTATTTAATGAGCCTCGTATATATATATATATATATATATATATATATAAAGTGAACTTTTAGTACATGTCCTGGCACATTTTTATTTTGTTTACTTGCTTCAATTAACTTCAACAGTGGCCTAAAGCTAAGGTGCCAAGTTTTAAAAGAAATTTTTTATAAAATTCTTGTAATACAAAAAATGTGTTAAACTACTAATACAAGGAGACAACAAAAGAAAACACCAAACCAAAATACAAACAAGTTTCAATAGCATAGATACAGAGTCAACGACACTCAGTGACTCAGTTTCTCACCTATGCGATCATCAAACCAAGAGGCTCCCACATGGTGGGAATCACTTTGTAAAGCTCATAATAGGAAGGGTAATCTAGTTTGTGAGGCATTCTGGGAATGGTGATCTAGCTTATTCATGTGGTTATATCATATTATTTTGTGATTTGTTGATTTATTTACTCTGCTATGTTCCTGCATGCTCAGCATGTCTTTCTCATTTTACTTGCATGGTTTGTAAGATAGGAGGTAAGTGGCCATACAGATGCTCTTTTGTAGATAACTGCTTCTTCGATTTGTCCAAAACAGCATAAAGTATCCTTGGCAAGAGAAGAAAGAATCAACTCATAAGTGATGTTCTCTCATGGATTCCTATAGATAGACTCACCAGTGTTGGCCAACATGCAAATAACTTGCATTCATTGGCTCTGTGCCAACACTGGATGTCATCTGAAGGACTTCAGCTATGGCTGATAGGGATAGATGGCAAGAGAGAGTCAAAGGAGTTAATGCTGTTGGCACACTTTGATAATGATGATGATGGTTTTGTTTAATTTATTGTTATTATTATTTTACTCCTAACGAGGTGTTCACACCAGTTTTAACTGAAGTCTAAGTGGCACCCAGTCTCCTCAAATCTTGAGAACTCTTATAAGTATTCTCACTGATCTTAATAATGTTATGGTCTGGATGGTCTCAGTTCTTCCTCTGATCTCCCATTCCTCCAGTCTTCTTTCCAAAAACTTGGGGATCATTCCAAGTATACCAACTATAACTGTTATCACCATCACCTTCTTGTGCCACAGTTTTTTTTTTGTTCTTTGGCAAGATCCAAATAGTTGTCTATCTCTTTGCTTTCTTATATTTTCATTCTGTGGTCTGTTGGAACTGCAAAATCCACAAGATATATTTTTTTTGTTAATTTACATTAGGTCTGACCTTCTGGCTGGGATTAGATGATCTGTTTGTATTTCAAAATCCCAGAAAATTTTATGGGTCTCATTTTCTAAAACAGATTCTGGTTTGTGCAGATACCATTAGTCAGTATGGCCAAATATTAACCATTTTGCACAATTCCAAGTTTTGTCATCCTTTTGGGCCAGTTTACTGCATTGCTTATTATTATTCCCTCATTAGAGCTGAGTGACAGCAAGTCTCCTCAAGTCTCCAGGACTCTTCTTAGAATTCTGGCCATTCTCAATAATGCTGTCGTTTGGATGGTCTCCACTTGTCCGCCAACTTCCAAGTCCTCCAGTCCCTTTAGTAATCCTTTAGTTACTGTTCCAAATGCACCAATTACAATTGGTATAATTGTCACCTGTATGTTCCACAGTTTTTTCAATTCCCTAACAAGGTCGAGGTACTTATCTTTCTTTTCACATTCTTTCAGTTTTATTCTGTGGTCAGCCGGGACAGCAAAGTCGACTATTTTGCAAGTTCTCTTTTTTTTGTTGATTATTATTAAGTCTGGTCTTATGGCTGGGATTAGGTGATCCGTTTGTATGTTAAAGTCCCATAGGAGTTTATGCGTGGCATTTTCTAGGACAGGTGCTGGGTTGTGCATATACCATTTGTTAGTATGGTCGAATTTAAATTTCTTACACATTTCCCAGTGAATCACCTTGCTAACCCAGTTGTGTCTCACCTTATACTCCCTCTGTGCTAATTTGCTGCATTCGCTTATTATATGATTGATGCTTTCATCTCTGTCACCACATAGCCTGCATTTGCTATTTTGTTGCGTCTTATCTATTCTCATTTTGATATGATTGGTTCTTATGGCACTGTCTTGTGCTGCTATTAGGAGAGATTCAGTTTCTCTCTTAAAATTTCCTTTATTTATTTTGTTGTCACTGAGTTTGAATTGTTTTTGGAATCATTCGCTTACAGGTGGGAAAACAAATTTCTGGTAAGCCACCTAATGATCATGAAAGCAAGGAACTGACAGTCAGACTTCAAACTTAGATATACAAATGCCTTCTCATCAATATTGAACTCTCTTTCTTCATAGATATAGCAAACCATATAATGAGACATATATATATATATATATATATATATATATATATATATATATAAGTAAATAATGGAGTAAAATTTGACAATATAGAAAAAAAAATTGATAACAAGGTAATCCAAGCAGAAGGAGAGATTTATTGAGAAACAAAATTGACATTATAGTGTTTCGGTTTTTCCCTAGGTTTTTGCATATTCTTTAAACATCCATTGTTGATTTAACATCACTAATATCACCCCTCCCAGTCCTGATGATGGTTTGTTAGAACCAAAATACTATAGTGTCAACTTTGTTTCTCAATAAATCTCTCCTCCTGCTTGGATTACCTTGTTATCAATTTCTCTCACTCTCTCTCTCTATATATATATATAGATGTATATATATATATATATATATATATATATATAAACAACTTTGTCAGCCTTAATGTGTATGTGTATGGCATCACTCATTTGTGGTGGCTGTAAGTGTATCCATGACTAAAAAGAGACAAATTTCTACTATTTAAAAAAAAATTTTTATGACTGCATTAAATGGATGAAAATAGATGCAACTTGTGTAAGAAAGCTTTGTTAGAATTTAGTTTAATTCAATTGCCTAAAATTGTCACTGGTAATAGGCAAGTTTCCAGATTGAAATTAGCATTAAATGCCAAGCAATTAATGTCATTATTTTGTCTTTGCAAAGATATCACAAAGTACATAAATATTTGTGACTAGTTTTTTAATGACAATGGAGACTGAAAAAGTTCATACAAATTTTCTGTAAGCAATTTATTATTTGAATTTCATTAAATGCTTTTCTTTTTATATCAATATGATTAAGGGCTTTGAAGTTTTGATTGCCTCTGTTAAGTGGCTATTGTATACGTACTTTCAGTGCATATGATAGAGACATGACCAAGATGATACCAAATAAAGGCCTTGTAGCTGTAAAACTGGAATCTTTGATTGGAGGCAAGCATATCATATAGAAATTAATACTAACCTACAAATATTGGTTTGGTTTGGTTTCTTTGTTTAATGGTGTATGGATATTCATGGGTTATTTAATGTAAAACCCATCCTTGTAGAAGAACAAGAGGTATACTATTAAACCCATAGCTGAGAGGAGAAGAGGGTTCATATATATTTACCAAGAGTATTAGTCTGAAAGTAAATGTAATAGTACAAGTAGAGTTTGAACTCACTTATTTCAAGGTTGCAGTTCTGTACTTTAGCCTTTATGCTATGAGGACTCCGAATACAAATATTGAGAAAAACTTTAGAAAGGGTCTTGTTACTGATATCCAATAAATAGCTAATTAGCAAGTATATCTGTTGCTAAGAATTAGTTATTCTTTCTTATGGATCAGAAAGTAGAGAAAAATTGTTGTAGCAATGCCACGAACAATCTTACCTCGAAGAAACAGAAGGTGTGCTCTCTCTGCTACCGGCACGCGGAAACCAGAAGAAGAAAAGGATGCAAGAAGTGTGACTTATTTTATGGAGGAGAATGTGATAAGCCCACGGGAAGTGGTGAGATTTAATGAGCATATAAGAAACTAAGTTGGAGGCGGAAAAAGCAGAGCAGTATTTTGCTTATGCTTGATTGGTGAACATCCATCAGTTTATTTTGTGTTAAATAATTTGACTACCCCCCCCCAATAGGTTGATTCCACTTCGACTAGACTTCTAAAACCACGAACAAAAATCTACCAACATAAATCAATCAGAAAGTGATTTTAATTTTTATGGTTGGTTGGGTTTTATGGCATATCAATCTTTGTAGGTTTTTTTAACACCAAATCCATTCTTATACAAATAGTTCTATTTCAAACAATTCATTTTAGTATAAGTAAACAGTTTAATAGTCAAAAACATTTCTATTTCAAGCTATTCAGTTTAGTATAAGTATAGATTTTCTCGACACACAGTTAAATATCAAAACAGTTCTATATTAAATAATTCAGTTTAGCATAAGTACAGTTTCAATGTTAAAAACAGATCAATTTCGAGCAGTTTAGATTAGCATGAGTCCAGTTTGATTGTCAAAAATATTTCTATTTCAAGCTATTCAATTTAGTCAAACAGTTCTAATTCAAATGATTCATTTTAGTATAAGTATGCAGTTTAATTCTATTTAACCCATAGATAAGGCCCTATCAAGTCTACCATTTTGGACCAGAGTGGACCTGGGAGCAATGGCAATGAAGGGGCACTCCACATTCCAGCATTACTGGAACCTCACCATCAGATTGTTTAGTGTCATATCCAGAACACTCATTGTGGAACGGGGGTCTTACTCCATTGCAGAGGGGCAGTCGGTGTTCTCTACAGCCCCAGCCGACTGGGAAATAACTTTTATGAAAATACTCAACAAAAAGCATAAAAATACATTTAAAAAAGAAGAAAATGAGGCTCATATAAAGAACAAGTTTGATAATATTCCAAAGTTTCATTCTGTGATTTTTTTACTCATATTTATTGTCTTAACTTTCATACACATTATTTGCCTTTACTTCACTGAACATGAAGAAAATACTTACCCTGCCCTATCGACTGTGGCAGTAGAATGTGTTGACTTGTACATCAGCAGAGAGATAAGATTCTGCCCATTGAGCAACCTGAGACTAAACTGCACCTGATGGTGAGGCTCCAGTCCTGAAGCTTTGGAGAATGTAGAGTATCTCTACATTGCTATTACTCCACGGTTCATACTAGGGTCCTATCTATGGATCAAATAGAACTATTTAATAATTTGCTATATTTGAAACCATTTAATTGTGTGGAAACAAATGATTAATTTGGTTTAGTTTTATGGCATTTCAACCATTGGAGGTTATTAAATGCCAAATCCTCTTTATACTTATATATTAAATATACGTATTTAAAAACACATTTTGTAGATACCATTTTTAAATGAGGCTGAGTTCATTTTTTTTGCACACAGATGGTTTTAAATATTGCTATCTAATATGAATAATTCTAATTACTATAAATCATTTGTTTGCACACAGTTAAAAGGGTTTCAAGTATTGCTATGTTAGTGGAAGTATTTTACATCAGTCATTTGTTTGCACACATTTAAATAGATATATATGATATATAAGAGATCAGTTTGTCAGTAATTTCATGTTTAAATGAGTTAGAACTAAATTGTTTGCACACTAGTATTGTTATGGTTTCTATACAATTTGTTTCAATTATTGCTATCTAACACTTATAATTCTGTTCAATATCAATCATTTGTTTACACACTGTGGAGTGGTAACAAGTATTGCTATTTAACTCTAATAATTCTATTTAACATTACTCATTCATTTGCACACAATTAAGTGGTTCCAAGTATTATTATGTATCACTAACAATTCAATTAAACATCAGTCATTCGTTTCCACACAGTTAAATGATTAAACAGTTCTATTTCAAACATTTCAATTTAGCATAACTCATTTGTTTGGACTCAGTTTAAATGTTAAACATTTCTATCAGGTGCTACCACTCCAGGCCAGAATGGACTTGGAAGTTGTAGTAATGAGGTGGTACTGTTCATTTTCCAAAGTTTCAGCATTACTGCAGCCTCATCGTCAAATCGTTTATGTCATATCCAGGACACTCGTTGGGAGGTGGTCTTATCCCTCTGCAGAGATGCAGTCAGTGTATTCTACAGCCCCAGCCGACTGGGCTACAAATGATTAAATTTAAATTATTTGTACTAGACAACAATACTTAAAACTGTTTGACTGTATGCAAATGAATGAATAATGCAAAATAGAATTATAAGTGTATCTCCAGTTCAGATAAAATGCTGAGTCACTCATGATGTCAGACAATAAAACATTGTACATTTGTCATGAGAGAACTTCTATTACTAACACACAAACTATTTTTTGAAAGGGATTAATTCTACTGGCCTTTTGGAAACAAAATATATCATATTTAAAAGTTCCTCTTCAAAGTATAATGAAGTATTTCATTATTACTTATATTCAATAAAGGAACTTCCTGTGTACAGAAACACTTCACTTGGTTCAGCTGTGTGGTAGCAGTTAATGCTATATAAACAGCAGGCAGAAAATGAAAATCAGCTTGGGGCTGGACTTAGCCAGTAGGAGAGGTAGGATCTATTTCTTCTCCCAGCAGCATGGGGTCTGTGTCCTCACCACCAAACCAAGCTGCTGAATGTGGGGTCTGTGTCTTTACCACCAGCCAAAGCAGAAGATGTGGAATCCAACCAATCACAGCCATGGACCCAGCATAGCCAACCAGACCAATCACAGCTGCTCTTCTTATTCAAACGGCTCTTCTCACAGCTAACCTCAGAATGTCTTCTATTCAACAGCTCTTCTAAGAGCTAACTTCGGAAAGTCTTCCGAGATCATTTTTAGTCTCCTCGCTACACTTTCCTGGCAGATACCACAAGATGATAACGCAGCAACCAGCATCAACTGCAGACCAGCACCAGCTTAACCCAGCAGCCATTCCTGCACAACCAAGCTACAGCATTCGTGTCACCTAGTACAAGAGCAACACATTGCTTAGACTAGCACCAACACTTGAGGCCACATTGATGCATACTCAGTTAACTAAGGATTGAACAAACTGGGACATTGATCACACAGCCTTTGCAACCAGCATCTGCATCACCTAGTATACGAGCAACATACTGCTTAGACTAGCATCAAAACTTCAAGGCCACATCAACACACACCTGGTTAACCAAGGACTGTATAAACCAGGACATCAATCATCCAGCCTCAGCAACCAATGCATCCACATAATCAACCATCTCCAGCAATATCTACAACATGACCATATAGCTACACCAACACAGAAACCATCCTCACCCTCTAGATGCACTGTTGCTACAAACTAATAGACTGCTGAATTTAAGACTTTCTACAACATTGACTTTCAACACCCAACAGAGACTATAACTACATGATACAACAACAGCAATTCTACACCCATACACCTTTAGTGTGAGATTCACTCAATAAAACCTGAATTTAAACTTGTCCAGTCCTCTGTCAATCACAACACAACAACTTATAACTGTTTGCGGGATTGATACACATTATCATTAGTCCCACGACAAGTGTTAGCAATACTTGAAACCATTTAGTATCTTGGGTATGTCATTAAACTGCATCAGTTGTGTGGACATGAAAGTGAGACTAACGGTAGCTCTCGACAAAAGAGGGTTCGTTTGTGTCTGGCGTGCAGAGCAGTAATCTGATCCGAAGGAAGAAACACCGCCATTATGTTTCTTGGCGAGAAGCAGAAGCAGAGAAAAGGAGAAACGGGAAAAAAAGTGGAAGAGGAACGAAATGAGAAGCACAGAGAGAGAGAGAGAGAGAAAAAGGAGAGTGAGGAAGAGAAGGTGGAAAGTGGAGAAGGAACGCAAATAGGGAAGTGGTGTAGCAAGAAACCCGCAAGCACTTAAGACTGAAATCTAAAGGTCCCTGGTTCAATCCTGGTTTCAACACTCAGGGAGATCATTCACCCCAAAACTACAAGTTGGTAAGGTTCTAGTCATGGAGTTTGGAGAATGTAGAGTATCCCTTCATTACTGTAACTCTCAGGTCCATTCTGATCCAGAGTGATTGTACCTGTTAGGGTATGTATCATCTATAGGTCAATTAGATCTGTTCAATTATTTATAAGAATTATCATTACTGATTATTTGAAACCATAAAGTTGTGTGCAAATTATTCATATTATATAGGCATACTTGATAAACAGAATTAAAAATGTTAAATAACCATACTTGAAACTATTTAACAGCATGCAAACAAATGAGTTCAAACAATTCATATAAAAATAAAGTTACCAACAAATTATTCAGTTACAAATCATATATATATATGATTTGTAAATATATGATATATCAACCCTAGTGGGTTATTTCATGTGAATTTCTATAATATATATATTCACATGAAATAACCCACAAGGGTTCATATACCATATCTTGAAATTTTTGTATAGTAAGTAGTTGGTTGGTGTTTTATGGTATATCAACCCTTGTGGGTTATTTCATGTGAATTTCTATGATATATATATATATATATATATATATATATATATATATACTTTCTTTAAGAAAAACAACAAACCGGTCACATTAGGATTATAAATTTATTTCCATCCTGTTACTCATTTTACATTGAGCTCTTTACCAGGAAATTTTAAATGTTCACTCTTGAATAGTTTTTCTTGTCCTGATGGAATTACTCCCAACTCCGGTTTAACTTGACTATATATATATATATATATATTAGAAATTCACATGAAATATATCAATTTCTATAATATATATATATATATATATATATATATATATATTATAGAAATTGATATATTGATATGTATATTATAGAAATTCACATGAAATAACCCACAAGGGTTGATATACCATAAAACACCAACCAACTTCTTACCATGCTAAAATTTTAAGATCGTCTCAAAATTTTAACTTCATTTAATTTTAAAATTTCAAGACAGTTTCAAAACCTTTAGTGCTTTTTTTTTAATTGCCTAAGGAGACTTTAAAAACAATAATTCATGAAAAATATATTCAATACTGATTTTTAAAAAATGACAGCTTCCTACCCCCCAAAAAAAACTCAGTTACACACTGAACTGGAAATAACTTTATACTATAAGTTGAAATATTTTTTTTACGTATATTGTTCTAATGAAAATTTTGCTATGATGTGCCATTTATTTTTCCAGGGTTATGTTTAGATATTTATAAAGATCAATGTATTTTTGTAACAGAAAGATATTAGAAATCATAACCCCCCTAAAATTGGTACTGAGTTACTTCCCTTTTCTCACATGTTGCTAAACGGTGTCAATAAACAAATATCTGTTCACTGTTTACACTTCTTACAGAAACAAATCACATTCCTTTTAATTTGATCTTCACCCCCAACTCTAGGAATGCGGAGAGAACCCCGGCCATCAAAGCTCAATTTTAGTTTCGGATTGAAAGTGGTATTTGTTGCGGAGCTTGCTTGCTTTGGCGTAGCCTACACAGTATGGCAATGGATGAATACAGACCGCAGTTTTCGACACAAGATATACCAAAAATATCCATCTGTGTTAAATACTTATTACTGGACTGTTGAGAAAGCTGGACGTCATGAAATTCGGGAAAATGATTATTACACTTGGGGGATCAAGAAAGAAGACTAAGGAATCTTATTGTCATTTTTGTAAACTTAAATCCGACTCACGTGCCCGTCACACTGATTTCAAGGACATTAAAAGAAACCAATCTTCTTGGGTAAAAAAGATGTTTGTTTTTGGATTTATATGTGGGAAATTATGAATGAATATTTTATTTCTATCAGTAAATTTGTTTTGAAATCTTGTTACGATTTAAACTGATTAAAAATATTGTCATTCGGAAACGTAAATATTTGAACTTCTAAAATAAAACTATTGAACTGTGTTAAGTTAATTAATTACAAAAACTTTATTACCTATATACTAAATTTAAAGAAATATATATATATATATTATGATTGATTATTACCTTTCTAAATTATTTCATTTAAATGTAAGAAATAGAACTAAAACAAACAAAACGTACTTTTTTTTTTACTTTATGTACTCCAAAAATAGCTCAGCTCGATCGGCATTCCTTTTTCTGGTGGCTTGTGGGAATTGTTTAGTCAAACAGAAACCCTGAAGCTGAGTCAGACAATTATTTGCCAACACTTCCGAGTATTATTTATATTTTACAAATCATTTTAACAATTAAAAAAATTTTTTTTCATCTTTTTAGAACAGTTTAAAAAATACTTTCTTTTTAAAGGAACAATTTGTAATAAAATAACTTATTTTAAATAGTTTAATAAAATTATCTATTTAAAAATTGTTTAACTGATTTGTATTTAAATGAATTAGCGCCAGGTTTGTGACAGACGGCTTCTGATGTAAGTTGCTGATCCCGTAAACACTTAAAAAACAAAAACAAAAAAAGTACAGCTGGTTTTAGCTTAGAGTTTTCTTTCTAAATTAGTTGTTGTACAAAGACTAAAGAGGTCAGTCTGTCGAATTATTTACCCATAGCCACTGAGAGAAGGATTCATGCTTTTCATAAAGTCATTAGCATGAAATGAATGCAAATAGCCTTGTCCAGAATTTGAACTTGGCTCCTCAAGTCCATTTCCTATGCCCATAACCGTTATATCATTTGTGCATCTGATGTGGTTTGGTTTAGTTTCTTTGCTTAATGGCATATCAACCTTTGTGGATTAATGCCAATACCATCCTGACAGAACAGTAGTTGTACTATTTAATCCATAATTGAGTCCCTCTTTTGTAAGCCAGAGATGTAAAAGCTGTCATTCTTGATTAGGTCACAATATTAAAAGAGATTCAATTAATATATGTAAGTAAAGTTGGCAACCTTAGTTGAGGGTGACCCAAAGGACCCCTTTTCAATAGCTACCACACAGAGGTGTAGACCTACTCCATTCCCTGGATTATTCACTTTACCCTTGATCCTTACCTTATAATACTGAGTGTTAAGCAAGGCAGAATCAAGTACCATTTTTGGAGTCTTTGGTATAACTAGACCTGGGATTGAACTCTGGTCTCCCAAACCTTTGGCAAACACTCTACTCCTTAGGCAAATGGTCCAGTTTATATATATATATATATATATATATATATATATATATATATATATATATATATATATATATATATATATATATATATATATATATATATATATATAACTTATTTTAGAGAAACAGTATACCCAATAATTTCTCAGTTAAGTTTTAAATATCTATTTGTCATTAGCAACCCAATGATTTTACAATTTTTATATATCAGCAAGAAAAAAGTAATTAAAAAATGAATTTCAACTATTTTTTTTAATAAAAGGATTATCCTTCAGTGATCAATAAACTGATGTTAATTTAACCCTAAAAACCCTGTGCCCAACCACATCTGTAGGCCCCTCCATATTTGTTGGCCATTCCACCTTGAGATCCTGACTGAAAAAGCTGGGGCTGTTGAATATGCCAACTGCATTTCTGCAGAAGGCTAAGATCCCCACCCAACAAGTGTCCAAGAGTGTCCTAAATATGACACTAAACCATTTGATGGTGAAGCTCCAGTTCTGGAGCATTGGGTAATGAGGAGAAACCATTTAACTGAGTGAAAACATTTAATTGATGTTAAATTGAATTATTAGTATTACATAGCAATACTTGGAACTGTGTGTATGTAAATGAATAATGTTGATTTGAATTTTTAGTGTTAGATAGCAATACTTGAAAACATTTAACTGTGTGCAAAAAAAATGACCTCTGGCTCTTTAAAAAATAATGTTATCTACAAACTATTCATTTATAAATCATATATATATTTATAATGTATATGTTTATATATATATATAAATGAATATAAAAATATATTTTTTTCAACCAGGTTGATTGCTTGATTGTGTTTTATGGCATCTAGGTTATTTGATCCAAAATCCTGTTTATACATATATATTCTAAATATATATTTATACATATATATTTATACATATATATTTAGAATATATATGTATAAACAGGATTTTGGATTAAATAACCTAGATGCCATAAAACACAACCAAGCAATCCACCTGGTTGGAAAATAGCTAAAAATGTAAAATGTTGAAATCTGTTAACAACCTTATAAGCTGTTATTTGTGGGTGTAACAGTATAGAAATGATATCAGTTGGTTGGTTGGTTGGTTTACAGTGTATCAACCCTTTTTTGGTCATTTAATGCTGAATTAATTCATTTTGATCATTTTCCAACAATTCAGTTCAGTATAACTATATACAATTAAATGTTAAGACAGTTCTATTTCAAACAATTCAGTTTAGCATAAGTACACAGGTTCAATAACAAAAACAGTTCTATTTCAAACAATTTAGTTTAGCATATAAAAACAAGTTCTATTTCAAACCCTTCAGTTTAGCATAAGCACATAGTTTAGTTCTATTTAACCCATAGATAGGACCCTATCAGGTGCTACCACTCTGGGCCAGAGTGGACCTGTGATCAATGGCAATGAAGAGGTACTCTGCATTCCCCAAAGCTCTTGCATTATTGGTGCCTCACCCTCAGATAATTTAGTGTTATATCTAGAACACTTGTTGGGAGAGTCTTACTTCTCTGCAGAGATGCAGTTGGTGTATTCTACAGCCCCAGCCAACTAGGCCAAATAATACTGGTAAATATAGGCAAGAGCGATATAGAAATGCAAATTCCCTGACCAGAATTCAGGCCGTCTGGGTAAATATACTTCTCTGTAGCAGCACTAATACTAGTTTCCAAGGTTCTAAGGGTTAAAGAAAATGCTGGTATTATACTGGACATGATTAAAACGTTATTTTAACGAAACACTACTGCATAGTTTGGAACGAGCAGCCGCAGGCATAGGCCTCTATGTCAATGCACACAAAACGGAATATATGTGCTATAATCAAACGGGTGACATCTCCACTCTAGACAGAACCCCTCTTAAACTAGTAGACAAATTCACTTACCTAGGAAGCAGTGTCTCATCAACTGAAAAGGACATCGATACGAGGTTAACGAAGGCATGGACAGCTATCAATAGGCTATCGATTATATGGAAATCAGAACTAACCGATAAAATAAAACGCAGTTTCTTCCAGGCAGCGGTCGCATCGATACTGCTATATGGATGCACTACATGGACTCTAACAAAACGGCTGGAGAAGAAGCTAGACGGCAATTACACAAGAATGCTGCGAGCAATCTTGAACAAGTCCTGGCGGCAACACCCCACAAGACACCAACTGTACGGCCACCTGCCTCCTATCACGAAAACTATTCAAGTTAGACGAACCAGACATGCAGGACACTGCTGGAGAAGCAGGGACAAACTCATAAGTGATGTACTGTTATGGACCCTCACACATGCCCTTGCAAAAGCAGGACAACCAGCACGAACATACATTCAGCAACTATGTGAGGATATGGGATGTTGTCCAGAAGACCTGCCTGATGCGATGAACGATAGGGAAAAGTAGCGAGAGAGGGTCAGGGATATACGTGCTACCAGCATGACATGATGATGATGATGATGATGATGATGATTTACTTAAAAAATCTTCAAAAAGAATATGTTATTCATGCAGCCATGTGTACTTGTTAGAAGAGATCATCCAAAGAAGAATGTAGAGATATATATGCTGATGTTACTGAGTAATACTCTATCCTTGCATTTTTTCTTTTACCCTTGACAAATCCTACTTGAATAATGACAAAAATTTCATAATTTTATCAAGATATGTTGACAGCACAGATTACTTTGACTCTCTTTCACCATTTGTCCCTATTGGCCATCACTCTTGGTAAGTCATCTAGATGGCATCCAGTGTCTGCAAAGAGCTGATGAATGTAAATTTTGCTGGTTGGCCAACTCTAGTGTGTCCATGTGTAGGAGTCCATCAGCAATGTCCAGTATGTCTTACTTGGATGCTTTGTGAGATGGGAATTAAGTGGCTGTATAACTTGTTTTGTAAGGTGCTACTTCCAGGATTTGTTCAAAACAACATAACATTCTAGTTTAGTTTAGCTTTTTCTCCAAGAGTTTCATTAGAGTCCCTGAGGTGCAGCTATACAGTAGTACTGATATGGCTCAAACTTGGTTGATTTCCCTTTTTATTTCATATGAGAGATGAGATTTCCATATAGCTGATAACCTATCAATAGTAAATGATATTTATATTCATTCATGTAAATAAAGTTTAAACAAATAAAGTTCTAAAATTTGTTACATAAAATAGGGTGGAGTACTGAAATTATTTGAATAGATAAATGATATTTTATTTATGTAACATTGTGGGTATATCATAGAAAGAAGGAGGTTGGTTGGTTGGTTTTTATGTTATATCAACTCTTTTAGGCTAATGTGAAATCCTATTTAAGTATTGACCTATCCCTCTGCACAAGCAGGATGCAACACAAGGTTAATTTTTTAAGCAGAGTTTAACTGGTTTGAATTCAGAGTTCTCCTTCTCTTAGATTGGTTGCTATACCAAGGTTTGAAAGCCCAGTCTTCCCAACTATTTTACCCCTAGCTGGAGGGATAATAGTTGTATTCATACCTTTCCCAAGAGTATTAACACTATGTGAAATGCAAACAGCCTTGTCCAAGATTTGAACTCGGGTAGTCAAGTCCATTTCTAAAGACAGTAACCATTATACCACAGGCTCCTCCTGAAACTGCTTAGATGTATGTATTAAATGTTATTAGTAAACACATATTTTGTAGGTAACATTTTTAAACGAGCCAGAGCTCATTTGTTTGCTCACAGTTAAATGGTTCCAAGCATTTCTATCCAATACTAATAATTCTATTTAATATTAATCATTTTTTGAATGGCTAAATGGTTTCAAGTATTCCTATCTAACACTAATAATTTTGTTTACCATTAATCATTTGTTTGCATACAGTTGAATGGTTTCAAGTATTGCTATCTAACACTAAGAATTTAATTTAACATCAGCCATTTATTTGCACACAATTAAATGGGTATACATATGATTTGTAATTGAATAGTTTGTGGGTAATTTTATTTAAAAAAAAGAGCTGTTTTGTTTTGTTTCCATACAATTAAGTATTGCTATTGTTTAAACATAGTTAAATGGTTTCAAATATTGCTATCTAACACTAATAATTCTACTCAATATTAATCATGTTTGTACACAGTGAATTGGTCAAAAGTATTGCTATCTAAAACTAATAATTCTATTCAAAATTATTCATTCATTTGCATACAGTCAAATGGTTCCAAGTGTTACTATGTAATACCAATAATTCAATTTTTGCGCTTAGTTAAAAAGTTTCAAGTATTGCTATTCAACACTAATAATTCTATTCAATATTATTCATTTGTTTGCTTACAGTTAAATGGTTTCAAGTATTGCTATGTAACTCTAACAATTCAATTTTACATGTTATTTGTTTGCACACAGTTAAATGGTCAAACAGTTCTTTTTGACCCATAGATGGGACCCTGTCAAGTGCTACCACTCCAGGTCAGAGTGAACTTGGGAGTAATGGCAATAAAGGGGTACTCCGCATTCCTCACCATCAGATAGTTTAGTGTTGTATCCAGGATACTCATTCAGAAAGATGGTGGGGGGGGGGGGGTTAACTTCTGCAGGGATGCAGTCAGTGTATTCTACTGCCTCACTTGATCTTAACGACAGGAAGGAAGGATAGACACATTTAGTCCCAAAAACCCGCTTACAATTTGTTAGACTTTTTGATTGGTCTCACAAAATCCCCAATATCAGCAGGGCTTAGAATATGTGGACTGTATCCTCTGCTGAGTAATAAGATCCCCACTCCTATAAAAGTGTGTCCTGGGTATGACACTAAATTTCATCTGGTGGTAAGGCTGGAGTTATGGAGTGTATGGAGTACTGATTCATTGTAATTATTCCCAAGTTCCCTCTGACTTGGTGTGGTAGTACCTGCCATGGTCCCACCTATGGATCAAATAGATCTATCTGAATATTGTATTAGGAATAATTGATACCATACAACTACCATATGCCTATGGTATAATGGTTATTGTTATAATAAATGGACTTGGTGATCTGAGTTCAAATCCTAGATGAGGTTGTTTACAATTCACTTAGTGCTAATACCTTGGGAAAGGTATGAATCTAATTATTCTACTTGCAGCTATGGGTAATTAGTAGGACAGACTGTGCTCTTTAAGCTTGATATGGCAAATGGTCTCGGAGAATGAAAAAAAAATTCAATTTAGTTATATCCTGCTTATACTTGATATCATAACTCTATACAAAAAGCTCTTAACAACTTCACAAAAATGTAAATTAATCATACAATGAATGTGATTCCCAACTTCACAAACTTCACAAAAATGTAAATTAAAGCTTCACAACTTCACAAAAATGTAAATTAATCATACAATGTATGTGATTCCCAAATCTCTTGGCATAAAATAATCCTTGATATGTTGACATTTCATTAAAATCAATCATTCAATCAATCATTGTCTCACAAAAAATATGTGACATGGATTTATTTATAAAGGAAAAGAGCCACTCTTTCATTTATAAACCATTGCTCACACCCAATTTTATCACTTAAGCCCCAGACCAGTCAACTTTCCTCTTTACCATCTTGATCTCTGACTGAAAAATTCCATATGACTACTATCGTTAAAGAATGAGTGTCTATACATTCTCCTCAAGTTTTTTCAGCAGGTATTGAACTTTGACAGTCATGCCTTTGTAAACCCATCTACTATAGTCAGGTGTTGAGGGTATTGGTGGATGCTATTATATAACATTTACCGTATAGCATGCAGCATTTGATTTCAATTTTTAAGTATTCTTTCTTTGATATTCTTTATTTTATTGTTTTTAACTTGTCTTTTGTTTTTCATTCACTGAAAGGGTAACACATAATCTTTTTGATTTTGTTGATTGTTAATTTTTGCAGTTAGCCATATTTTCTTTAATAACTTTCAGAACATATTTTTATTTATTGTTTATTATTTAGGTACTTTCTGTTCAAAATGCAAAAATTCCTTGGTCAGAACATTCCCCTGTAATGTCAGTATATGTGTCACCACATTCCACTAGTTATCATCTCTTCAGCTAAGTATGCTTGTCTGATGGATATGCAGGTATATTGCAAAAATGCTTTTGCCAATATTTTTAACTTGAGTGTGTTAATTAGCTGAGAAATTAGAGCAGGAATTTCTGGCATATTCTTGAATTAAATTATTTTAAAAAATAACACAAACAAAAAAAATTAGTAATTCTGGCAAGTTTGCCTTTTCAATCTCCTTGATCCATTCTGAATGAGATTTTAGAAGGATAGAAAAAACTTCTTTTTTTTTAAGTTAATCTATTTCTATTAACAACATATTTTCATAACATTTAACTTTGAGAATCATAAAAATGCAGCCCAGTTGGCTGGGGTTGTAGAATATATTGACTGTGTCTTTGCAGAGGGGTAAGATCCCCTCTCCCAACAAATGCCCTGGATTAGACACTAAACCATCTGATAGGCTCCAGTTCTGGAGCTTTGATGAATGTTGAGTACCCCTTCATTGTCATTAATTCCAGGTTCACTCTGACTTGGTGTGGTAATACCTGTTAGGGTTCCATCTATGGGTCAAATAGAACTATTTAGATCTATATCCTTGCCCTTGGGGTTATAATAATCACGCAGATGCGTATTTCTAATCCTCTTAGGAAGACGTGGCCCTGGAAGTGACCGTGTCCTCTGCAAAGAGTATAGATGTAACTTGCAAGACACATTCAGGTTAATTGGCCACGCAATTATCATGACTAGTTAATTTGGTGTCACTTGTGTGAGATGTGGACTGTGGCTCAGTTGTAGAGTTTTGGCTCTGCAATCTGTGGTTGTTGGTTTGATCTCCAGTCGTGGAGATCACGGTATACATTGCTGATGAGACCTTTAGATTGAAACAGTTGTCCAGTGTTTCCGTATGTCATGCATAAGTGTTCGCTGTATTTTCTGGTCTTGGTAATTCAATTCACAAAATAATTCCTCTTCTTAAAAAGAAAATTGTAGATCTAGAACTATTTAATCAGTTATTATACTTAAAGCCATTTACTTGTGTGCAAACAAATGATTAGTATTGATTAAGTATCACTAACAGTTCAATTAAACATCAGTCATTTGTTTACACACAGTTAAATGATCAAATAGTTCTATTTCAAACAAATGTACAATTTTTTAGTTGGCTGATATTTACCTAAATCCTCTGCCATGAGAAGGATATGATCAAAGTTCAATGTTTAAGTTTGGTACAACTGATTTGAATTCAGAGTTTTCTTTTACCAAGGCTGGTTATTTTACCATGGTTAAAGAATACAGTCTGCTCTACTATTTATCCATAGCTGGAGAAAGAACAGATAGATTAATGCCTTTCTCAAAGACACCTGTGAGAATTAAAATAAATTTTTGCCCAGGATTTGAGCTTGAGTTGCTGATTTTTTATTTTTGAGGTGGTTTAATTGGTTATGTCCTTTTATGGTTTGTGTAGACAATATAATACAAAAATTAAAATGAAATTGTTAGTTTCACACTTTTGTTATTGTCTAGCAATACGTAGTCCTAAAGAATTGTCAGTATTATGGGAGAATGGTACATGAAAAGCACAGAATATAAAGTGAAGTAGAACTTTAATTACAGACGATCCAAGAAGTATATAAAACAATGAACTTGAGATGATGAGGATCAAGGCGTACTGGCAGAATGGATTGCTTTAACTCCCTCTCTTGCCATCCATCCCAATCGGCCATCACTCTTGGCAAGTCCTTTAGATGGCATCCTGTGTCTGCATAGAGCTGATGAATATAAGTTTTTGTTGGTCAGCCAACTCTGGTGTGTCTATGTGTAGGAGTCCATTGGAGAACATTGCTAATGAGTGTGTCTTTATTTCACCTTCAATACTCAGAATGTCTAGCTGGGAGGTCAGTGGCCGTTGTGACGGCAAATTGACTAAAATCCCAAAACGGGACTTTATTTTCGCACATGTGAAGACGGGGCAGGTTGGCACTTGATCCCCAATGGAATAAGTCCTCGTTCTGAGTTTTTCTCTCAGGCATATAAGAACTGGCATATTACGTGAGGGATTAATTTAGAGCCAGACTGACCGCCGCTGGCAAAGGGGTTCCAAATTTCACACTATCACACACCCACCAGGCCGCTAAACTTCTTTCCCTTAGATAACAGAAGAATACGGGCCTATAGGTCTTAGTCGTAATAATATTAATATTGTAGTTGTCGGTAACTCCGGTTTCCCATGTGATATTTTAAAGGAATTAATAGGACAATTCTAAGGCGAATAGAAGCTGAAAAGAAGCATGAAATAACAACATAGACCACATGGTAACATAAAAATACATGAATTCCTTTACTACAGTTATATACACCTTTCAAGGTGTCAAAACATAATAATTGGACAGTCCACGAATATAAATGTCTTTTCTTGACTTTTATCTTTCTTCAAATTGAGAGAGAGAGAGTGGTAAACGAAATTTGGGTATAAAGGAAAAATGTCCCCAAAGTTACTTATCTTATATTTTTTTTCGACGGGGTTCCGCTGGAGAATCTTTTCTTCTTTCACGGGCCAATAGACTTTGTTCTATTTTTTTTACACTGGCTTGAAGAGCCTAGGGTCCTTCGTGTCTCAGTAATTCTTTTGTCTTCCACCCGGAGTAAAATGGCTATGGTTCGTCCGCCTGCTACGAACCCTGCTCAAAAACTAAATTTCTTACTATTTTCTTCCGCTGAGGGGAAGGGGTCCCCACTTCCGTTTTGAGGTCCCAGCCAATCATTTGGCTTCTCTCTTCCTCCTTCCTGGTCAGCCGATTTCTTAGGGCTACTAGATTCCACCCAAGTCCGGTTACTGGGTACAAACATCTGTTGGTCCTCATCCCGACCTCTGTGACCTACATTCTCTCTTAACGGTCACTTTTTTTGATGGCTAGATACTATTAATTCAAAACGGGAGGATAGTATTAATCTTCCTCCTCCCAGTGGGATATCACGTGACACCGTGGACTTGCTGTTTTGTAGGGTGCTACTTTCATATAGAAGTACTGATATGACTACAGCTTTTAATAATTCCTATGTTATTTTATCAGAGAGATAAAAAAGACTTAAGATAACTTTGATAAAATTCCAATGTTGGCTTTAATATACTAAAAATCTTAGGATTCCTTAAATTTCTAAATTGATTTTTTTATATTGTATAAAACAAATATACTAGAAACCTGTGTTCATGAGACTGTTTTGTTTCTTTGATCTTATTTTCTTTTATGTCGGCATTTCATTTTGTTTCTAAATTCAAAGTTTACTAAATTTAGTCATATATATATATATATATATATATATATATATATATAAGAATAAATAAATATATATTAGATATATATATTTAATTCATAGAATATAGACTGCGTCCCTGGGTTTCATGGAGCTTTTTGCAAAACAACAATCATCTGGCAGTTGAGAAAATGGAATGAATCGAAAATCAGAAATTGAAAAAATATGAAAAAATACAGACAAAAACTGTTGAAAATTCGTATGAAAGTTTATGTGTAGTTGTAAGTGTGTGAGTGTATGTGGGTGTGTGTGTATGCGTGTATGTGTTGTATTTACGTATGGATGCATGCTTTTATGAGGTTAAGCCAAGCTACAAACGCAGCGCGTTGAGTAAGCAGATATGAATTAGTGAGTGTAGCTTGATATTTCGTTACATTACTTTATTTCTGTATGCATAGGTGACTATAGCTATGGAACAAAACATCATCACTGCATGTCGAGGAGAATGAATAAGGATTTGATTTGTAAGTGTATTTGAACGGTTGTTTTATGGTAGACTAGAATCAGAATGGGTATAAGTAAGGGTATATTGTATTGTGATGTAATATGTTGGTGTAATATTTAGGGGAGGGAATGTATCATTATAATAATAATATATAATAGATATTATATACTATAGTTCTTTTTGGTGGTGTGTGCATAATAAAATAATAAAGGGGTTACAATAATAGTGTTTGTGTACGATAATGATTATAACTGAGGAGTAAAGTGTTGTCATTGAAATATATATATATATATATATAAATATATATATATATATATATATATATATAATTGACAGCAAACTGTCATTTGGCTATTATAAATCTATTTCAGCTGGCAACTCTATAAAAGAGACTCACTTCTTTAGATGTGTGATGGCCAGCTGAAATAAATTTATAATAGCCAAATGATGGTTTGTTGGATTTTTTCAATTCTATGGAAATTTACTCTTTAAGAAATTTACATATCATTATCATACATTGACCAGTCCTGGAGATTTATAAGAATTCTTTTTTATATTCTCAAATAGAATCATTCCTAACTCATCTTTGGATTTGGTTGGTTAGTTGTTTTGTTCTAGGGCATATCAACTCTTTTCGGGTCATTCAATGCTGAATTAAACTTTAAACAATTCAGTTTAGAATAAGTATAGTTTTTGTTTACAAACAGTTAAATGTCAAAACATTTGAGTGAAATGTCAAAACAGTTCTATTTCAAACAATTCAGTTTAGCTTAAGTACACAGTTTAATTCTATTTGACCTTGATAGAACCCTATCAGGTGTTACCATTCTGGGCAGAGTGGACCTTGGAGCTTTGGCAATGAAGGAGTACTCCACATTCCCCAAAACTCCAGGATTACTGGAACCTCACCATCAGGTTGTTTAGTGTCATATCCAGGTCTTACTCCTCTGCTGAGAAGTAGTCGGTGTACTCTACAGCCCCAGCTGACTGGATAAATCTTCTTTGGAGATATATATATATATATATATATATATATATATATATATATATATATATATATATTCTATACCTGGGAAAAATTATGGAATTAGCTCAGAGGTTTTTTATTTAGCAGTTAATAAACTAATAACAGATAATCCACAAAACATTTTTCCTTTAAAAGCTGAACATTCTTTTTTCATGACAAACTAGATTAAATTATTTGAATTAATGGTATAATTTTTTTCAAAGCCATACAGATGAAAATATAGAACAACCCAATATTGAGGGAAAAATTATGGAATTTATTGACAAAATAGTTAAAATTAATTCTTAGTTGTTCCCTCTTTGAGGTTTTGTGATAGTCTTTATGATTTCAGACAAGGATTTCACTAACTTAAAGCAATATACTTTATCAAAGTGGTTCCAATTTTTACAAATGGCAGTTAATAGAGCTTCTTCAGAGGATAGAACCTTCTTATTGAACATTTCAAAAAATTTCCACTATAAATTTTTAAATAGATTTAGATCTGTACTGTTTGTTGGCTATATTATTGATTTTATATACTGTTCCTGAAGAAAAGCTTTAACCTCCTTTGCTCTATGACAAGTTGCATATTTTCATCCTGAAAAATGATTTCATCATCTCTAAACCAATTTTTTACAATGAAATGAGAAAATTATCCAGGATTTCAATGTACACATGTGCATTGATTGTTGAGGTAAGGATTGCCATCTCCCTTGTTTTTTTTAAAATTATATGCAATCCTCTAAGTGTGCTAATTCCATAATTTTTGTCAAGGTAGTATATATATATATATATATATATATATTGCTCAAGAAAATAATTACCAAATAAAAGATAACTTATCTTTATCCAAACATAAATCCAGTTGTAAACTTATAAAAAGAATGCTTGTTGTAGTATCTAAATTTTTGAAATGAGGAATTTTTATTATTTACTCATCTCAGCCATTATATTTTCTAACATTTCAGTAGCTGTTCCTTGCCCTCTTCAGGCACCTTTTGTTGTGCTTGAAGAAGGCCAGACTGTACAGTGGCTGAAACATGGATATAACAACTAAAATGTGGAAATATAAATTACGTAAATAAAATTTGTCATTTTCATTTTTTCTTTACTCTTATAACAGCACTGCCAGTATGGTTTGAAATACACCAACTATATCTTTGTAGAGGGGAGACCCTTCTCCGACTAAAAAATGGTAATGTGTATATGACACTAAACTGCATTTGATAGTTAAGCTCCAGTTTCGTTGTTCTAGGAAGCGAAGAGTCACTTTGTTGTTAGGGTTCCATTTATTGGTCAAATAAATTGGAATACTTGAAATCATATAAAGTAAAGTAAAGTTGGCAACCGTAGTCGAGGGCGACCAGAAGGCTCCCTTTTCAATAGCTACTACACCGAGGTGTAGGGGAGGGCGCTACTCCTTTCCCAGGATTGCTCCACTTTACCCTTGATACGTACCTTATATTGCTGAGTGTTAAGCAAGGAGGTATCAAGTACCATTTTTAAAGTCTTTGGTATGATGCGACCTGGGATTGAACCCTGGCAACACTCTACTCACTAGGCCAATGATCTGGATAATGCGTGCAAATTATTTGTATTAAAAAAATAATCTATAATTGTTCATAAATGATTATCATTAGTTACATGAAACCATGTAGCTACCTGCCCCCCCCCCCAACAACAGGTCTTCTTTTCTATGGCCTGATCAGAATATGAGGCAAGTTAAAAAATACAAGGGAGGAAATTAAGTGTTCGGAATTCGAATTTTGTTTGATATACTAAAGGCGCCGATATGAAAATTTACTTGTTACAGTGATTCCGAAATATAATGAAATTATTAAAAGAAAATTTATTTGTCCAAAAACGAAAAATCGAAATCTATTAAAGTAGATTTATCGGTTTATTTTTCGCGCTTTGTAACTACGTATAAAAGACTCTTTCGCATTGGCTAAATTTTGGCCTTTTTTATTATATGTCTTTTCATTGGTTCTTTTTAAAATAGGATAACTTCTATGGTTTCTCACTCCTCGGCTAACTTATCGTAAGTTGTAGATTATTTTATAATTTAAAAATAATCGCAGAAACTTTTTTGCAGCCTTGAAATTAAATTAACATTAGTTTCTAGTATTTCTGCATTTAATACAGCTTAATTTTTTCGCCGGCATATTTAATTTTTTGTCTTTTTTATTTACAAGTTTTCCCGGTTTCATTTTTTTCACTTCTAATATGTTTAAATAACACGAGCGCATGAAATTTTGTTTTGTTTGTACGAACTTAAAAAAATAAACAATAAAAGTTTAGCAGATTAACAAGGTCTGTTATATTTAGATCCTAGAATTTTATGTTAACATTTCAATTTTAAATCTCTTGTTGCTTATTTATTTATTTATTTATATTTTAAGTATTGATTTTTCTGAATTTTTTCCCATGCCATTTATTTTCTTCGTATATATTTTACGTAAAATAAAGTAGTTTAGAGGTGCAAGAAAAAAAAAAAAAAGATTTTATGCTACATAACATCTGATGTAAATTCAAGTAATAATTATTTCAGGTCTTTGATCTAAAATAAGCATTTTTATTTTCATAACAATAGCGCCCTATTTTTTTTCTTCATTCAATTTAATTTAAAACAAAACAAAAAGAAGTCAAAGTAATGATTGATTATATTCTGAAGTAATTCAATTAATTTTTTAAATGATTCTGATCACTTTATATAGTTACTCAATTTGAAAGGATTTCAGTCAAAAAATGCTATTGTAGCGACAATTTACCAGAGGGTCTGTTTTTTGTTTATATAATTCATCCACCAGTTCAAACCTGAAACCAAGACACTTGTATCAGGAAACTTGAAAGGAACTTAATTCAATTATATAGAAAAAAATCTGTCTGTTATTTAATCAAACATGCTTAAATGAAAGACTGGTGTCTAACTACAAACACACACACACACACAGAAGAATCCATAACAACAACAACACTACTGCCTTTGTCAGAAGGCGATAATAATATTGTGTTTAGAAGACAGTCTTTAAGGCTGTTATATATCTTCTTGGCAGAGTCAGTACATCGGTTTGGCAGTTGGTGAAACCAGCCGTAATGCCTTGTACAAAGCCTTAATGGAAATCAGAGTCGTGATGTCTATAGTTTATATCAATGTTTTTCTATGTTATGGTTTTTGATTCCTGTGGCGAATTTTAATCCGAAACTAAGTGCTTCCGCCTCCATAATGTTGAGTCTAGTGCTTGAAATATTTTCGACAAGATCAACCCTACCCAAATCTTTCCAACTACTGTTATTACACATATATATAAATTTGGATTTTAGTTTGGAAATGTGGTTATGATTGATCCTGGACACCTCAGACCTAAGTCTTTCGGCAGTATTATAGGACGTGTATTGTTTTCGTCTGCGTTCTAGTCCAATTAGCTTAACCTTTTCAAAGGTATCATCATCATCATCATCATGTCGTGACACCAGCACGGATATCCCTGACCCTCTCTCGCCCCTTTTCCCTATCGTTCATCGCCTTTGGCAGATCTTCAGGGCTACATCCCGTATCCCCACAGCAGCAGCCCTTCAAAGGTATATTCCTCGGAAAATTTTAGGTTTTGAATAGTTTCGCAGTAGTCAGAAAATATATGATGGGAAGGTTTAAGAATGCTGGGTATTCGGGGGTGGGGTATGACTTTCTTGTAAATAGTAAAAAAAAGTCTACTTGTTTTAAAGGAATGAGCAGAGATCAATAGGTTTTTATATCTACGGATCATCCTGAAGTCATCCATGTGAAATATCGAATAAGAATGTATCTGGTATTTGTTTTTCAACTGGACAGAATGGAAGTAAATAATGGAAAAGAATCCGACTGTATAGAGAAGAACTGAAAAACAAAGTAATCAAAACTGAAGAATTCATTGAGTAGGATGTTAAATGTTTCGGTTTTAATGAGCCTTCATCAGGACTTTAGAATGGTGATACCAAGTGTTGATAGAACAACTATAGATGTGCAATAAAATACAAAAAAAAGGGTTGGAGAGTTTATAAAGAGAAAAATCATATAACCGTTCAATCATTTAATCAGCGTTCTTTTTCGAAAAGCTATCACTTGATTGTATCAGGTAATGATGTTAAATAGAACCACTAAGAGAGACAATGGATTATAAAGGAAGAAGAAAAGAAAAGAAGAACGAGAACGAAAAGAAGAAGAAAGAAAGAAAAGAGAAGAAAAGAAGAATATAAAGAATCAGTGTAAAACAAACACTATATTACCCCAACCTGTCTCGAAGTTATTCAAATCTGTACCTTATACACGTCAAGTATGAACAAAAACGTGCACCTGCTAAAACGGTGTTTTAGTCAAAATTTCCAAAAATTAGCAATTTACCAGACTTTGATAAAGTTTTCGCTATTGAAGTAAAAAACAAAATTTTCAAAAAGTAAATTAATAAAAAAGAAAAATCAAGTTTAACTCAAAATTCTGAACGACATTTGTTTGGATGTTTTTGGTATGTTCATTATTTGACAATGCTATTATGTATATTTCTTTTTTTAAACATATTTTGAAGATCTTTCAACACAGAAATTATATGCACACACACACACACACACACACACACACACACATATATATACATATATATACACACACACACACACACATATATATATATATATATATATGTGTGTGTCAAATGTATCAGGTTTCATATATATATATATATATATATATATATATATATATATATATAAAACCTGATACATTTGACTCCATCACCATACACACAGGCAGTCACAGTCATGTTATATATCAATTTCAATGTATTTTAGGAGATTGTATACCTGAAAACAATATATACATTGATTTAACTTCAACTACCCTATCAACACGACCCAGCATGCATCTTTCTGACTCCAGTTCAATCGCCCAACATCTAATAAAAACATTCCTGTCCTACAACTGAATTTTGAAAAGTTTTTATCAATTACACAACAATATTAGAGCAACAAAATAACAATGATTCTTGAAGCCCTACACATCAGTAACAAACATCCAAAAGTCATTTGAGTTAATTTTGAATCCAATGCTAATTTACTTAAATGTCTTTAGTTGCTGGTGCTATAGTAGTAATAAAGTAGTAATATAGGTGCAAAGATTATATTGCCTTTGTAATACACACACCCACTGAATGTGGCCCAAGATGTGGCTGAAAGTACTAGGGGATGAATTATTATAGAAGGTTTATTAACCAATTCCTGATGGATGTCATAACATAGATATGGTAACTTGGAAGGATAAGTATAAAAATATGAAGACAAAAAATGTCTATATTGTTCAATTAAATATACATATGTATTTATATGTATTTATATATATTTTGTTGTGTTTAATGACATATTGACTCTTGTTGGTGATTTATTGCCAAATCCTTTTCATACATCTTTATCAAATATATATGATTTGTAAATGAATTGTTTAATGGTAACATTTTAAGTAAATCAGAGATCATTTGTTTTCATGCTGTGAAATGATTTGAAGACTTGGTATGTAATATTGATAATTCAATTTAACATCAGTAATTGATTTTCACTCATTTGAATGGTTTCAAGTTGAGAAAAATATTTCTATTTGACTCATAATTGGGACCCTACCTAGTACTACCAATCTGGATTCGAGTAGACCTGGGGGTAATGGCAATGAAGGGGTACTCCAAATTCCCCTGACCTGCAGAACTAGAGCTTCACCATCAGATGGTTTTGTGTCATATCTTGGAGACTCGGTTTTGGTGTTTTATGCTTCTGTAAAAATGCATTCGGCGTATTTGACTGCTTCAGCTGATTGGTCTACATATATATATATACATTGCTATATATATATATATATATATATATATATAAATATGTATTTATATCTAGTGTTACGTATATATATATATATATATATATATATATATATATTATTATGCATAATACATACATATATATATATATATATATATATAACTATGGATAATACATTTATATATATATATTATATAGATTGCTATATATACATATATATATATATATATACAGCTATATAAATATATGTATGTCAATCTATCAACATTTAAAGTACATAGTCTTGTCAGATAGATAGATCTAATAGAAGAATTAGTTTTACACTAAAAAAGAAAGAAGCAGATGATATCCTGCAGAAACTATAACAGAAGTAGACTGTCTGACCATAGTCTAGAGAAACCTGAAGGCTCCTTTTTGAAGGAGCCATCAAATACCATTTCTTGAGTCTTTGGTATGACTTGACTTGGGGTTGAACCTCAATTCTTTTAACCATTGGCAAACACTAACCATTATACCATCATTCATGTATATATAATTCTATGTACATAGGTTGCAGTCCTCATGGAGTTGTGGATTATTTGTTACATTGCAACATTGTAGTAACTGAGTTTGAACTGCAGTCATACTATTACAATCACTTTTGAATTAATACCCTTGGGAAAAGTATGAATTCACTTATCTCCTCAACTTTGGATTAAATAGCTCCACTACTGTTCTTTTACAAGGATGGCTTTGGCATTAAATAATCCATAATGGATTATATACCATTGAACAAAGAAACTAAACCAAATCTAAGTATATATATATATATATATATATGTATATATATATGTTTTGAACGGATGTATGTAAACAATAGTAATTGTGATTCATAACCATTTAAAATTTACTTCACAGCTAATATCTCCTCGTGGCTGAATGGTTAGAAGCTTTGGCTTGGCGTTTGAGTCAACCGGGTTTTGATCCCTGCTACGGGAAGATACTGTCTAGCCACACTGATGAGTTCTGATAGAACAAAACAGATCTGTCTGTGGATGACTATTGATATATATAAAAAATTAAGAAATTGGTTTAATGAGTAGAGTGTTTGCCAATGATCTGGGAGACCGTGGTTTAATCCCAGGTTGAGTCATACCAAAGACTCAAAGAATGGCACTTGATGCTGCCTTGCCTAACACTCAGCATTATAAGATACAGATCAAGGGTAAAGTGGAACAATCCAGGGAAAGGAGTAGTGCCCTTTCCTACACCTTTGTGTAGTAGTTATTGAAAAGGGAGCCTTTGGTTCACCCTCAACTAAGGTCGCCAACTTTACTTCACTTTATTTTCACAACAAATTTATTTTTCAACATAATCTCATTCCTTGCTAATATCTTTAATTCAGTGGTGACTATTGATTACATTGATCAAACGTATTTGGAAAATTCAGCGAATAACTGTGTTAATCTGTGATATCATTGTTCCACTTTGGTATAAACTAATCTAATTAATATCTAATATTAATTTATATGATTTCCTGTTTTGTTTTTTTTTCTATTTCCACAGTTCTTCAAAATGACATCAGAGAATAGTAAACCTAAAAGAAGATCTCTTCGAAGATCATCTTTCACACCTGGCAGAACACTGTTTCCTCAGATCACAAAATCAAGTGAGTAACTTTTTGTGACAGCATTGGAAAAGATAAGTAACCACATAGGTTGAATTCTTTTAATTATTCTTTTTTACTTCAGTTAGGGAGGGGAGTGTCCTTTTTATTTTAATACTTGTACTGAAAATGGGTGATCAATTTATATTGAATTATAAAGTGAAAGTGAACCTCTGCCCATAAAATGTAAAATAATAATTTTTTTTTTTTTTGTCAAACTAAAAAATTGTGTTGTGTTCAAGGGTCTAATTAATTTAAATCTCAAAAAAATCTTACTAGAAACCCCCCCCCCCGATTGAATTGAATGTGTAGAATAATACAAGCAATTTTGCTACCGATTCTAATTTAACTTGCCCAGTCGGCTGGGGCTGTAGAATACACTGACTAACCCTCTGCAGAGGGGTAAGACCCCCCCCCACCATGAGTGTCCTGGATATAACTCTAAACAATTTGATGGTGAGGTTCCTGTAATGCTGGGACTTTGGGGAATGTAGAGTACCCCCCTTCATTGCCATTGCTCCCAGGTCCACTCTGACCCAGCATGGTAGCACCTGATAGGGCCCTGTCTATGGGTTAAATAGAACTAACGGTATACTTATGCTAAACTGAATCTTTTGACTAAACTGAATTGCTTGAAATAGAAATGTTTTTGACAATTAAACTGTAGTTACATTTAAACTGTGTGCTTATGCTAAACTGAATTGTTTGAAATGGAACTGTTTTGACGTTGAAACTGTACTTACACTGAACTGAACTGTTTAATGTAGAACTGTTTTGACATTTAACTGTGCGTAAACAAAATCAATACTTATACTAAACTGAATTATAACTGTTTGACTAAACTGAATAGCTTGAAATAGAAATGTTGTTGACAATTAATCTATGTACTCATTCTAAACTGAATTTGAGACTATATGCTTGAATGTAAGTTATATCTATAGTCCAAATTAAAAAATGTCTCACAAACTCTTCTGTTTTATACCACTATAGCTACTGGAATGTTTGTTTATAATTAGTTTCTTCTGTTGTGAACTTGGCTTACTTACATCAGCTCTGTACAGACACAAGATAGGATTTAGAAGACCTGCCTGAAGCGATGGATGATAGGGATGGATGATGAGAGAGAGTCAGGGAAATCCCATGTTGTCAGTGCCACTTGATGATGATTGTGAACTTATTTTTGCCAAAAGTTTGTGAAGATGTCCTTTCTTTTGTCCTGAATACTGTATAAATTTTACCTTTCAAAACATGAAGTATATAGATTCTTATTTTTAGTTGATGCAAAACAGATTTACGATTGAACTTATGTTAAATTTCATTTCTACAAATTCTAAAAAGTCAATGTGTATTATATACGAGGATCATTAAATAAGTTTCCAGACTTTTTTCATATGGGCGCTTTTATTGATAGTACACACATGAAACTCTAGTCCCCTTTGGAGTAATAATCTCCTCCGGCTGCAATGCACTTGTTGTACCATTCCAACAACTTCTGGAAGGCCCCATGGAAGTCCTCTTGTGTGAGCATGTCAATGACCTTCGTCACAGCCTCTTTCATCTCCTCAATTGTCTCATAACGACAGCCTCTGAGTTTAGGGAATAAGCAAAAGTCACTGGGAGCAAGGTCTTGTCTATAGGGAGGGTGAGAAACTGTCTTGATGCCCATCTTGGTCAAATAGTCTATGACAAGGATGGAGTTATAGACTGGTGCATTGTCCTGGTGGAAATGTCACTGACCCGATTTGAAGAGTGCTGGCCTCTTCCGACGGAATCTCTTCCTGAACTCCCTTAAAACCTCAACATAGTAACCCTAACCCTAACCCTTTGGCCAATCAACTCTGGTGTATTGACTTCCTTACTCCTCCCACACCTCTCATCATCCCTCACAGACTCCCTGCCTTCCTTAAATCTCTTATGCCACTCAAAAACTGATGCTCGATTCATGCAAGATGGTCGAAAAGCAGTCTGAAGCATTCCATATGTTTCTGTGGCATTTTTTCCAAGTTTAAAACAGAATTTTATTGCATATTGTTCTTCTAAAGTGTCCTCACGTCCAGATTGCATTTTTGAAATTCACCAGCTGTGACAATGAGGCTTTAGTAGGGTGTATTCCAATTCCTGCCGTAGCTGTTCATTTGAAGCTGAAATCATAAAAATTGGCCAATCATCTCATAAGATGTATAGCAATAACAGTGAATTTTCAAGAGTCTACGACAATTTTAGATACCTGTACAAAAAAGTCAGGAAACTCATTGAATGTACCACGTACAAGAGATGTTTTTCCAGCATTTCATAGTTGAAAGTTAGGGTTGGGTATGATACATGAATAATTACACTACCTTATAATGTTTTGTTTGTATAATGTTCTATTTGAAGTAAAAAAAATCCTGGTATCTTTGATTTTGAAGAAAAATTTAAAAAAAAATTATTAATTGGTAGAGGTGTATTTATTTATGGGCAATTTTATAGCTCTTGGCTTGTTTTCACCAGGGTCTTTTTCCGCTATAAAATTGTTTTGTGTACAACTTCTACCTTGCTTCAAGACCTGAAAATGGCTTTCCCCATGCCTTGATACAAGTTTCTGTGGAGTTATCTGTTTTTGAGATGCTGCTATCCTGAGACTGGTTTGTACATGCTCCCACCTCAACTCTTTTATTTCTTATTAAACTGTGTGAAGACTGAGGCATCATGAATTCTTGGTTATAGTGTTATTCTTTATATCTGACCTTTCAAGGTGTTAAGAATACACTTTTGGATTGATTTTAATCAACTGGATCCAGTAGATAGGTCACACTTTGGCTGGCTGTAGTATCAATGGCACGGATCTGGTTGGGTGTGTCATGTCTCTGGACATACCTCGAGCCTCAGGGAGCCATCCCCCCAAGCTTTAACCCTCCTTGGAGGGGTTAGCTTTATTGCCTGGCACCGATGTGGCCCAAGGCATTTTTAGAGCCGCCAGGCGTATCTGGGCTATGGCCCTGCGCCTGGACCCATCTTAAAAAAGGCCTTGTGCTACACTTGCCTGTTTAGTAGGGCGGTCAACAAATATTGTTAAGAATACACTTCACTAGTCACCAGTTCTAGTGAAGAGTTCCTAGATGGCTGTTGACCTTTAGAGAATTTCATCTGACCTTTAACAGCTCTTGGTTTTAATCCTGTTGTGTGTCTAACCAATCTCCTCACCACTTAACTTTAATGGGAGAATCAGTTTATTTGCTGACTTTCCAAACATGTGACAGATAGTACTAGCTTACATGGTACTAGCAAAACTCAGCAAGTGGCCTAGCATAGAAATTTAACTCTAGTTTCTTAACTGTAATTATTTGTGCATTACACAATTTTTCCATGTTTTTAAGCATAAAAGTTTGAGATGCATATTTTACATAACGACTAAATATTAACTTCTTATCTGGCTGTATGCCTCACATACAGGAGGTGCCTGTGGTGTAATGGTTATCGTCGTAGGAAATGGACACGGCGACACGAGTTCAAATCCTGGATGAGGCCGATTGCATTTCACATAGCACTAATACCCTTGGGAAAAGTATGAATCCAATTATTCTCCCTCCAGCTATGGGTAAATAGTAGGACAGACTGGGTTCTTCAGCCTTGGTGAGGCAACTAGTCTAGGAGAAGGAAAACTCTGAATTCAAACCTGTTAAACTCCGCTTAAAAAATTGACCTTGTGTCATATCCTGCCCGAGCGGAGGGGTTGGTAAATAGGATCTGGCTGTATGCCTCACCTTATTCAGGATGGTATGATTGAATATGAGTTATATCTATGATCAAAACTAACTTAATGAGTAACAAATATTTCTGTTTTATGCTGCAACAGAGAAATAGCCACTGAAATGTGTGTTTATTTGTAATTTTGTTTCTTTGAGTGTGAACTTATTTTTGACACAAACTTGTTGCATTTTTGTATGAACTTGTCTGTGTTTGCTCTTCAAATCCTTTGTAATTTTTCGTATATGTGTGTAAGTTTCAAAACTTTATGTGAACTGCATAAATTTTTATTTTCAGTTGATACAAAATTTAACTTAACATTCTTTAATTCTTTCTGCATTGAGGGTATTTTCAACTGATTTCATGGAGAGAATTTCTTTTTTTTTTCTTCTCCTGTTAACTAATAAAAATTGTTTGCTTGACACTAGAAATCAAATCTGACCTTTTAGAACCTAAAGTTCTACATGGAAATACTCAGTAATTCACTTCCTTTACACATTTGACACTGATTTCAATTTTTCTGACCTGTTCACATTGTTTTTTTGGTACTATATCTATTCACCTGCTAATTTACTTTTGAAACCAAACACCTTCTTTTTCCCATATTTCTTCAGCTTAAATTCATGAAACTAATCAATGTTTTTTTCAAAAGGGACTTTATTATGTTCTCAAACTTGCTGACTTACTGTCACTGAAAAATAAAAAAAGAACAGACTCAAATAATGATTATTGGTTCTATCAGTTTTTGAAGTCTTGACAATTTTATCTGGACTCAAATATTGACTTGGTTTTATCAGTACTTGAAATCTTGGCGTTTTTAGCTGTGCCGAAATACTGTTGGTTGGATTTTATGGCATATCAACCTTTGTAGGTTATTTAATGCCAAATCAATTTTTATGCAAATAGTCAGCTCTATTTCAAAAAATTCATTTTAGCATGAGTACACAGTTTAATTGTCAAAACAGTTCTAATTCAGCTAAGTATGAGTACAGATTTTGTTTACACACAGTTAAATGTCAAAACAGTTCTATATTAAACAATTCAATTTAGTGTAAGTACAGTTTCAAAGCCAAAAACTGTTCCATTTCAAACAATTCAATTTTGCATAAGCACACTGTTTAAATGTAAGTACAGTTTAATTGTTAAAAACATTTCTATTTAAACTATTCAGTTAAGTGAAACAGTTCTAATTCAAACAATTCAGTTTAGTATAAGTATACAGTTCTATTTAACCACCCTATCAGGTGCTCCCATTCCAAGCCAGAGTGGACCTGGGAGCAATGGCAATGAAGGGGTGCTCTGCATTCCCCAAAGCTCCAGCGTTAATGGAACCTCACCATCAGATTGTTTAGTGTTATATCCAGGACACTTGGTGGTGGTGGGGGTTCTTACCTCTCTGCAGAGGTGCAGCCGGTGTATTCGACAGCCCCAGCTGATTGGGCAAGCTGAAATACTGACTATTGTATTGTGTATATGTATCAGTATTTGAGGTCTTGCATATTTTGCTGGGTTTAAACTGGTCTCGGCATATTAAACTGTTACATGACAAATTCCAAATGCATTATCTTTATTTCATTCCCAGTCAGTTTTGAGTGTATAATTATCAGTTAATATTTCCCTTTGTTTTTGTTCTAACTTTCTGCTACTTCTCATCCTTTTTGATGCTGATATTTCATTTTCTTCTATATGTGAATTTTTTTCAGCTCTATCTCAAGATATTGACACATCTCTTCCAGCAGAACTGAGATTAGCAGAACTTACCAAGAAATGTGTTACGGTTTGTAGCATTTGCATTCCCTTATTACATACTGAACTTTCTTTTTCATCATTTGATAGTTGTGGTCCATAAAGCAAAATATAATCTGTTTGCCTATAAGATTATTCTTTAATAAGCAAATAAAATATTAAAGAAATGACACAATGTTCTGTGTTTTGCTATTATGGGAGTCAGAATAAATTACACTGAATACAGGTTCAAAAATGCTTTTATATAAACATATAAATATAGCAGAGTAGAGTGTTCGCCAATGGTCTGGGGTTCAATCCCAGTTCGAGTCATACCAAAGACTCAAAAAATGGTACTTGATGCCATCTTGTTTAGCACTCAGCACTATAAGGTGAGGATCAAGGGTAAAGTGCAGCAACCTGGGAATGGAGCAGTGCCCTCCCCTACACCTTGGTGTAGTAGCTATTGAAAAGGGAGCCTTCGGGTCGCCCTCAACTAAGATCACCAACTTTACTTACTTATATTATATATATAATCAATATTACTTAGGCTCATATTTTTAACAAAATTTACTTTAGGTATATATTGGGCTAATGAGTAGAGTGTTTGCCAATGGTCCAGGAGACCTGGCTTCAATCCAAGGTCAAGTCATACCAAAGACTCAAAAAATGGTACTTGATGCCGCCTTGCTTAGCACTCAGCACTATAAGGTGAGGATCAAGGGTGAAATGGAGCAGTCTTGGAAATGAAGTAGTGCCCTCCCCTACAGCTCAGTGTAGTAGCTATTGAAAAGGTAGCCTTCGGGTTGCCTTCGACTATGGTCGCCAACTTTACTTATATATTTCACATAAACACCAGGTATTGTAAGTGGTTTACAAACAAATTTGTCCTTTTAGTAGGAATGAAAATGCATGTGGAATGAATGTTCAAGTTGAAGCATTTCTTATTTTTACCAGTTTGTGTATATATCTATGCATTAATGTATGTTTAAAATTTAGTTTGTTGTTGTAGTTTACTGTCTTTGACCCAAGTTCAAGTGCTTGTCTTAGTTGACACTCTTCTATATTGAAGCAATAATATTACCAATTCATTGTAATTTGCTCTAGAGAAAAAAAAATGCAGATTTTTAGCTAATTAGATAAAAACCTTCAAGATCTTCAATAACTTTTAAGGTGGAGCTGATTTTCTTCCAATATTTCTTGTAGATTTGCTTTCTTCTTTTTTACAAGATTGATTCTGATTCCATTTATTTGCTTTGAAGGATTTCTTTTATATTTTATTTTCATTGCAGTATTCATTGGATATTTTATCAAAAGAAATGACTAGTTTTAATGGTTCTGGTATCCGAGATGAAAGTAAGTCTTTTATTTAACCTCGTTTCTTTTTTTAAGAGTTGTCTAATTTTATGATTATATTTTTTTATTTTAATTACTTAAAGCTAAATCATTTTTGTATTTTAACTTAGGTGTACATCTATATTATAATGAGCCATTTTTTGTATGCATGTTATTGTAACGCTGCAAAAATAGTACATTGTTGCAAAATTTTTATTAGTGCAAGTATTATAAAACACTATGTAGGTAATGACCCTCCCATTAGTTAGTGGTAACATAAGTTTTATTGAAGTTATGGCTAGCTACATTTTTAATTTCTGATTTTTGTTGCGATTTGCTGGGGCTTGTTGGTTTTTGCTCTATTTTACTAAGTTAATTTAAATTATCGTGACACTATAAGCTCTTCTGCCCCTGGGTGCACATATTTGGGTGCAATATTACATGTGTGTTGTTGCAAGCATATCTCTATGAGTATGCATGCAGAAAAACATTGTGTATATCTGTAATTGTATGGGAATGTATCTGTATGAGTAGGTTTGCATACAAGTGTAGAGTATGTATATAAGTGTAGTGTATATGTATGTGGATGCAATTCTGTGTCTATGTATGTATATGCATATGGTTGCAAGTGTATATGTATGAATATATATATATATATATATATATATATATATATATATAAGCATATATACTGTGTATATGTATGTATGTATGTACCTGTGCAATAGTTTAAAGAGGTAGCTAAATAAGGTAGAGATGTCAAGATTTTAAAAGCTAATAGAATAGAGGATTTCGTGATGGGAATGAAGGGGTTCCTTTTTTGATGTCCATAATAGACTGAAGATTTTAGTGTGAGTATTGTCTGAGGTTAGTATACAAGGATCTAATTTGATTTTATTATATTTTAGTACTGGGTGGTCCAAGCTGGAAGAGTATTTTTCTTTTCTGGAAGTCTAAGGAACAGGTTTAGTCTCTGAGTAGTATTAGTCTGAGAGAGCTGGAGTTAGGCTTAGCGGTTGGATACAAAGGGTAGCCAGACCAATTTGGGACTAGCTAGCAGTTCAAAGAATATCATCAGGAGTAGATAGTCACTGAGAACAGTAGTCAGCAGTTAGCCATTAGACCCAATAGGATAGGGAACTGACCAACACCTAAGCTTTGTCCAATGTCCATATTTCAATAGTTGGAGTCTACTCAACTTTGGCTGAAAAGATTGTTTTGATGAAGAAGAGTTAATTGTGATACTATAGTATCACATTTTCAGATAGTTTGTTTATCAATCCTGTCTGTGCCCACGCTGTGTTTGAAAGATCCACAGACAAGGAATGATACAATCCATCTGGAACTTCTTCTGATGGTTGGGGTGATCCATTGGAACAATTTTGTCTGGGTGTTGGCAACTCAAAAACAAGAACTCTCTGTCAACAATTAACAATCATTTATTGTTCGATGTTCAGACTGCATATGGTAGAGAGAGAGAGAGAGAGAGAGAGAGAGACTGACTGTCTGTCAGTCAATCAGTCAGTCAGTCTGTAAGGGTCTATGAACAGACATAAAGAGACACGACCCCCCCCCCCGCGACAGAACTCTCTGCATGTAAACTTTTAACTGACAACTGATCGACGGGATAACTTCACTTTTTTAAAATTCACTAATTTTTATATATTTAAATTCAGGATATCGATGGGGATGATATCATCTTGCTAAATTATTGCATCATCTCTCAAGTGTCAAAAATCACTGTTTTGTTTTGAAACCTAAAAAAATCTGTTTGCCCTAAAATGTACATCTTTTTTTGAAAAACATTTTTTTGCTTTCTTTTTGCAGTAGAAACAAACCTGATTACAAAAATTAATTCCTTGACAAATGAAAATGCATTTTATGACTTGTGCCACAAACAAAGGTATTCTTTATATACATATATATATATATATATATATATATATATATATATATATATATATATTTTAAATTTTTATTATGCAATTTGTGTCCACAAATATTTTAAGATACATGATATCATTCAAGCTCAATGAGATGCCATAGGTTAGTGCTGTGTATCTCATCTGGTAAGTACTTTATGGATTTAATCAAATATCACTACGTTTCTTCTTTATACAGTATTGCACATAAGTAAGTTCACCCTCATCAATTTTTTAAAATAAAAGATTAATTTTCTTCTAAATAAAATATACCTGTATCTTTTTATTTCTAGTGGAGCATTATACAATCAAAAGCAGATATTGTTATCGTTTATTACCAAACACTACAGCATTGAAACTCTGCATCCATGAAAAAAATCAAGTTTGATTTGAAAATATTCTCAGAAATTTTTGATTGCTATATATTCATATTTTTGGTTTCAATACTGTAGAGTTTGGTGATAAATAATATTTATTTTGATTGTATAATATTTCACTGGAAATAAAATCCTGGTACCATTTAGTTGACAAGAGAACCTTTTATTAAAAAATTGGTGATGACAATACTGTCCATAGCATGTTTTTATATACTAAAGTGTACAGTATAACATTTTTTTGATTTTCTTTTTATCACTATATTTTTTTTTATCAACACTTTTTTTTTTATCAATATTTTTCTGAAATTTAACATCACTAAATCTCTTTAGGAAAAATATTTGTATTTGCTAATAGATATTCTGTCAATTATAGGTTTCATTTTGATAAATAGACATAATTTCTTATCCCTAATTGTGTTTTTAGTTTATTTCATTTATAATAATAATTATTTTTAGTATTATTGTGGAACTATTGCATTTTAATATGATCAATTTGGGAGGCAATCATGAAACTGAAATTCACTTGCTCGAAACTTTTAACTTCGAATGCTTACTTATTCAAATGATTGATTTCACATAAGATTTAACACACAATATTAAAGGGAGATAACTTTATATGAAAGTTTTTTTTTTTTAATTCTATATCATTAACAGTTACACTGGTTAATTTGATCAAGTGTTGTAAATATAGTATTTATTAATCTACAATAATTGAACATATTCAATATATATTTTTCCACTCTTTCATCGGGGCTATGTATCCCCTGCAGAAAAGTAAGACCCTCTCCCTACAAAAAAGGGTGTGTCTTTTGTATGACACTAAGCTACATCTGATGATGAGACTCTTGTTCTAGAGCTCTGGGGAATGTGCTCTTTCAGTTCAATTTCTCCCAGATCCACTCTGACCTAGAGTGATAGTACCTGTTAGGGTCCCATCTATGGGTAAAATAGATCTGTTTACAAATTATTTGAATTTAATTGGAATACTTGCTATCATAAAATTCTGCAAAAAAGCCTCTTAAGTATCTATGCAAAAAGTGTAAATAGGTATGTACTATGTATGCAGTTCCTTAACCTTCTGGCAAAAAATAACCTCAGATGGGTTGACATGTTGATATACAATCAATGAAGTATTGTTTTTTCTGTGACAAATTTTTTATCATAAATAAATAATAAATAAGTAAATACTATATTTGCAACCCCAATATAATTCACTGGTATAATTGTTTATAGTACAAAATTTAAAATGAACCATTTGAATATTAGTTCTCTTCATCGTAGTTTGAATTTTCAATGAAATGAATCATTTAAACTAGTAAATATATAGTGTTACAAGTTTGGGTGAAACTCGTTTTGTGCAAGTGGATTTTGGTATTACGAACTAGATCGAGTCAATTTAACCTTACATTTTTTTCCCCTCTAGTAATGTTTTTACATCATCTCTTACAGATATATAGAGAATCCTTTGAATAAAGAAATCAATGACACTGTAGTCCATTTTGAATCAATGATCAAAAAGTAAGTCTTTAGTTCTTTTTCTTTATATATATGTTTCACTATGTTTGAATATTAATGGTGACCTTAGAAAAAACTTTGAATAATACTTGAATGACTTATGAACTTGTTGAATGATGCTTGTAACTCAGTTTATAATGATATTAATGCTTCTTTTTAGGAAGGAGTTAACATTTTATATTCTGTCATATTGAACTAGTTGATGATTAAAAAATGACATTGAACACAAATATTGACTCTGCAAAATTATCATTCAGTTGCAAATTAGACTGAAAATTGTTTCACTTAGAGAATTTTAAGTATATTACTTTAACATGAATCTTACTATGATTTGTTGTTTTTGCTGGATTACAGTTTATATATATTGGCTGCCACTCACATAATGCAAAGCTCTTTGAAAGAATTGAGCACTCTGGTAGCCGATAGGGTATAAAAAATGTAAACAAACGGATATGGATGCTGCTGTTGCTACATAAATACCTTAAAAATTCCCTTAGCCGACGTGGTACTCTTGTTGGCCGAGTGGTCTGAGACTTAGTCTAATGTAAAGTTGGATGGGTTTCAATCCCGGCTTCGAGCGTCCTACGTGTCTAGCTACACTGAAGAGTTCTGATAGAACGAAACAGTCTGTCTGTGGATGACAATATATATATATATATATATATATATATATATATATATATATATAGTGTGATGGGGAAATTGTTATCTAAATAATAATAATAATCAAGGATTGGGAACTTAGGTGGCCAGATGTTAGAGGAAATGTGGTTGTAGAAATTTTTTTCTCTGCCAAGACTGGGTTCTCTTGCTTATATGACATGGCGCAGTGTCCTGTTGCCAGATGAAGGGCCTTCCAGCAGCCACTCTCACAATCAGGGCAGCACTACCTTCTCGAGGAGCTTGATATAACCCTCTGTGTTGAGTCTGAGGCCATGTAGGTAGATGAGGAGGCATAACATCACCGTTGCTAGTGACCCCTCCAAACATTATGATGTAAATAGGGCATTATATATAGATACAATAATTTTAATCATATATAGATGAACAGGTCTGAAGTGGAATGGGCTCTGCCAGGCTATTTCTGTCCAAGACATACTACAAGAGTAGTATCCCCAGGACCAAACCAGGTTATGGGATCAGTGAAATAGAGAGATAAAGAAACTTATGAAACTTGTGTTGTGGGTTTTCATCTAATGTTGACATTTTTCGCCTGAGAAGAAACATTTTGTTCAAAGTTGTTTTACCTTTGTCTCCCAGGGTCCAATGCTCTAGGACAAAGGTCTAAATACAATTGTTCTGCTTAATATCTGAACCCCAATTGCTTTGAGAATCTAATTCCTAGAATCTCTCTTTTATCACGAAAACCCTATCAATCAACCAACTTTTTACAAAAACTCTCAAGCCCAGTTGACTGGGGGCTATAGAATACACTGACAACATCTCTGCAGAGGGGTGAGGAGACTCCCCCATTGAGTGTCCTGGATATGATATTAAACTCTCTGATGGCAAAGCTCCAGCTTTGGAGCTTTGTGGAATATGGAGTACTCCTTCATTGCCATTGCTTCCTGGTCCATTCTGACTCAGAGTGATAGTACTTGATAGGGTGTTATCTAAGGATCAAATAGAACTGTTTGACATTTAAACTGTATGCAAACAAATCGCCTACATTATATCAAATTGTTAGAAATAGAAATAGAACACAGCAATACTTGGAACAATTTAACTGTGTGCTTACGAATGAGTAATCTTGAATTAGTAAATTGATAGTGTTACATAGCAATGCTTGAAACCGTCTAGCTGTGTGCAAATGAAATTATGCTAGATAGAAATATTTGAAACCATTTTGGTGAGTTGAAACAAATAATTAATATCAAATAGAACTATTTGTGTTAGAATATTTTGAACCATTTAACTGTGTGCAAACAAATTGACTCTGACTAATTTGAAAATAAGAGTACCAACAAACTATTAACTTAAAAATGTTTTCTAAAAAAACTATGCATTTACAAATCATATATTATATATGTAAAGAGTATTTGGCATTAAATAACCTACAATAGTTGATATGCCGTAAAACCCAGTCAAACCAAACCAAGCAAAAAATTCTATTTCATTCAGTTCTACTTCTGGAGGATGACTTGTGTCTGTAAAAGTTTCCATTGTCTCCTTGACTTCTTGAAAGTGTTGACCTCAGGTCACACCTTTGAATGTATGAAGCAAAGTAAATATAAGTGTCTGCAACGCCTGTTTTTCATATGCATTAAAAAAAAAATAACTTGGATTTTTAAAAGAATTATTTTTCTTAACCTCTCATTATTTAAGTTGTCTCCTTTTTTACTGATTTAAAAATTGTCTTTATTTTTCATTTAGATTAGATAAAGAATCAAAATTGTGGGAGGAATTAAAGAAAAAAACAAAGAAAATGGCTGAAGAATCAGAAATGTAAGTTGATTGAATTTGGTCCTGAAATGATCCTAAATCTTTTATCTCTTCAAATCTTTTCTTTGAGATGAATTTTTATTTGCAGAAACAAGAAAGAAGTTTTTATCACTTGGATTATTTTGATTGTTGTCTTCATTTTTATTATATTCTCAACATTTCAGCTGATATGTCCTTTGGCCTTCTTTAGGTGTTTTATGTCGAACTTGGGAGCCCCCACAGTACTTATAGCCAAACCCTTTATTTAATCCATGGGGTAGATTGTTCTAATTCTGTTAACAATGGTAATTTACTAAGCTTTTTGCTTAGATGTGGCACAAGGCCATATGAAAGGGGCACCCAATGAGACTCGAACTGCTAATTCTGTTAACAGTGATCAGGTACAAGTGGTAAGCTATCGTAAGTATTCTTTGTTATTTACCTGTAGTTGAGATTGAACCTGCAACCTTCAGATGATTTAACCAAATGTCTATATCTGTTGTGCCATGTGTCCTTCTGAACAAAAACCAAAAAGTTACATTGAACTTGGGGGGTCTGGTAAATATGGCGTGAGCTACATTTACACAATGTCAAAAATTTCTTTTCCAAAAGTATTAAGACTGGCTGCATAATTTTTCATCAAATTGATGTTAACTTACCTAGATGAAATTTAGACATAATCGCAACATAAGTTACTTAGCTGTGCACTAGTTTTTATTTTAATTCTAAAGCAAAAAAAAAAAAAAAGATTCAATCAGGATTCTTTTTGATCACAACTCATATAATACCCTCGCCAATCTCAATGCTATAGAATAGTTGTTCTACTGTAAGTATACACATTGTTGGCGGAGCTTAAAATATGCTGATTGTCTCCCTTGCAGAGAGTTAAGACCTCACCCACATCAAAAAAAAAAAAAAAGGAAAAAAAAAAAGATGTTCTGAATATGACACTTAATTGCAACGGATGTTGAAGCATGGAACTGGATATATGGGTATGTGAAGTACCCCTTCATTATCTTTACACTCAGGTCCACTCTGACCCAGAATGGTTATATTTGTTGAACCCATCAATGGGTCGAATGGAGCTGTTTAAAATTATTCATATTTCATAGGAATTCTTGATGCCTTATAACTGTAAATTATTCATATTAAGGATAGCTACTTGAAGCTGTAATTGTTTACTAAGGATTATTATTAGTTAGTTGAGACCATGTACTTGCAAATTATTGGAGTTCGATAAAAGTACTTAGAACTATATTACTGTGTGCAAACTGGTGACTGTTATTGAATAGATGTAGTTAATAGAAACCATATAATTATTAGTATTAGATAGTAGATGAAACCAAACAATTATGTGCAAATTATTTGTATTAGATAGGAATACTTGATATCATAACTGTGTGCAAAAAATTCTTAAACAACTGCACAAAAAATATTAATATAAATGTACAGTGAATGTAATTCACAAAGCTAGGCATGAAATAACCCAAGGCAGATTGACATGTCATTAAAATGAATCACTCAGTCAATCTACTGTTGGTATAAACTAAATATTTTGGTAGGAAATTGATGCTTGAGTGTGTAAAAGTGGATTTTACACTAAAACTTTAAAAAAGTTCTTTATAAACAAAAAAAAAGAAAATCTCATTAATGTCAGTCTGTCTGTTCATACAGTTAAGGCTCTGCCGTTTTTGTCCTGATTTCAACCCAACTTTTAGGAATTGTTTGAATCCTGTTTAGATAGTTTTAAAACTGCTAGAAGATCCTGATGTGGCTCAGATTGTTTTATTTAGGTTGGATCTAAGTCTTACTGTCCACTGTCAAAGGATGTTTGTCCTATTGTTTGATTCATGTTTTTGATTCAAATTTGTTTTTTTTTTTTAGTTTTTGATTTGATTCAATTTAAAAAAAAAAATTTTATTCAAATATTTTTTGTTTTGTTTTAAATTTTTTCTTTTTGGTTTGATAAAAATTTGTTCTTATTTGAATTTATTAATTTTTTTATTTTGATTCAAATTTGTTTTTTCCCTTTTGGTTTGATACAAATTTTTTATTTTGCTTCAATTCAATTTTTTTTACATTCAGATTATTTATTTTTTTCAGTAAAGACGTCAAGAAAATGATAATGTTTGAAGATTTGCCTGATCAGATTTTGAAGAACTCTGAATCTTACATGCCTGATTCACTGATTGATCATAACAGTATAAGAAAAGCTTGTCTAGAAACACTTCTTCAAGCAAATTGTAGTGTAAGTATCTATACATTATGTTTTAAATTTCTATCTTTTAAGTCTGATTACATAATGAAAAATAGATGTTGAAATTACTACTCACATGCATTCAATAACTGTCTCTAAGGGATCTTGAATTATACTGAAAATATAATTGTAATGTACCTATTTATTCTAGCCATTCATGTTAACAGTATCTATCTCTGGATTATGCTGGCCTTGTGGGTAGAGTGTTCACCAGTGGCCTGGGAGACCGGGGTTCAATCCCAGGTCGAGTCCTATCAAAGACTTAAAAAATGGTACTTGATACTTCCTTGCATTCAGCATTATAAGGTATGTATCAAGAGTAAAGTGGAGCTATCCAGGGGAAGGAGTTGCACCCTCCCCTACACCTTGGTGTAGCAGCTATTGAAAAGGGAGCCTTCGTATTGCTCTCGGCTACAGTTGCCAACTTTACTTACTAGTTCATCAGTTGGCCAATCATAGCCATGTCAGTAGTGCCTAGAATACATCGAGCACATTCCATGCAGAGGTTAGCTTAACAGACTATTGTGAGTGAGTTTGATTTCCATTGAGTGCCTATACTTCTAACCTTATGCCAAATTAAGTTAAGCTTTGTAAATGACCACTTTGGTTCTTGGCTAGGAAATTTTCAACTCAATGTCTACTTTATATGACTAATCAAAACTGTAAAGAATCTGTAACCAGCTTGAATGACTGTTGAAATGATAAAAGATAATTATATAGAAAATGGTTTGTGTTTGTAAATTTTTCTTTGATTTAATGTTTCTCACATTTTGCATATATAATGTTAACTTGATATTACTTTATTAAATTTGGTGTCCGGGCTATGACACTCGACTGTATCTGGTGGTGAGGTTCCAGTTCTGGAACTCAGCAAAGTTTGGAGTCCACCCCTTTGTTGCCATTACTCCCAGTTTCACTGACCTGGACTGTTAGTGTCTCATTGAGTCAAATAGATCTATTTGAGATAATGTTTAAAATGAGTGTGAACTAAATTTGCTTTTAAAAGATTAATAGTGCAACTAAGTATGAAGTGTTTACCTGTTTAAAATGATTATTAATTATATTAATATGAAAGTCATTCAATAAATAAGGTGGATTTTGATAAAGGTGTTATCAATAGGAAGCACTGTTTACAGTTGCACCTTATTGAGAAAATCAGTTGTGATAGATCCTTTTATGTTTCAGAAGACTGTCAGCATGATCTCCTTTAATGACTACTGGGCTCAGAACATTTTCTTTATGGGAGAGTCAGTCTGTTTCCACACCATGGACTGTCTATTTGATTCAGGCTTGTAGTGGCAAAGGCATGTTTTGTCCAGTTGCAAAGGTTTTTTTTGGATATGATGACAGACCTCTGTTTTAGCCTTAAGCACTGTGTTTGATTTTCTGCTGTTTTGAATAGCCCCAAAACATTTTTGCAAGATTAAAATAATTTTTACTATAAATCAATTCCAAACAATACCAAGTTCACATTTGTAGAAAAAAAATTCCCTTATTCATTGAATTATCCTTGTACTTGGGCTCTTAAAAAATTGATATTGTAAATAAGTAGGAAGTATTTATTGGCCTAATGAGTAGTGTGTTCACCAATGGTCCGGGAGGCTGGGGTTCAATCCCAGGTTGTGTCATACCAAACACTCAAAAAATGGTACTTGATGCTGCCTTGCTTAGCACTAAGCACTATAAGGTGAGGATCAAAGTGGAGCAATCCTGAGAATGGAGTAGTGCCCTCCCCTACACCTTGGTGTCGTAGCTATTGAAAAGGGAGCCTTTGGGTCATCCTCAACTTAGGTTGCCAACTTATTTACCTGTTTAAAATGATTGTGAAGACCCTATTTTTTGTACCCCACATAAATTGTGGTCATAACTGTTAAACTGACTATGATATAAAATTACCCAACAGAAGGTTGATATGTTATAAAACTAATCTAATGAAGTATTTACCAGTTGAAGATGATTGTGAAGGTAAATTTTTCTACCATATATAATTTTAGGCCATAATTGTGAAACGACTTCAACATTATGTAACCCAGCTAGGGTTGACATACGAACCAACAAACCAACTGTCATTAAATTTGTTTTTCAGATGAATTCTTTACAAATTACACATCATCTTTTGTCTGATGCAGCTAAGAAATTGCATTCACAACTGGTGGATTTACAATTTCCTTTTATCAAACGTAAGTTTTTTTTGTGGTTGTCGATTGTCTGAAAATTCTCTCCTTATAAAGCAGAATCCGTTTATACATATGAGCATAAAATATGCAGTCAACTTAACCCTGATGTTTTAAGTTTTTTCTACTAATAACTTCTCCCTAAATAGTTTCATTTACAATTAGTACTATAAAATATTTCAATTTTTTCCAGTTTGAAATTTAAAGGGCTAAAATCTAACTTGGTATTAAAAATACATTTGTTCAAAAGTTAAAATTATCAATTTTTATATCAAAAGAAATTTTGAGGAATTTTCAGAAAGAAAAGCATTGGCCTTTTTGTTTTAAATGCATATTTAAATACATCTGTTGATTGGATTATCTAGGTGAGTACCACAGCAGCAATTATAAAAGGTAGACTTCAAAAAGAGTCCTTTTTGCTGGCATAACATCTTCAGGTAACTGATACTCCACTAATAAAGAAGAAGTATAAAAAGCTTTAATAGCATTCCAAGACATAACTCATTTCCAACAATTAGGGGTGTCAAGATATCTTAAAGCTGATTACTTGGTACTTTTATATGCCATATAGTATGTAAATCTAACATTCCTTTCAACAGGAAAGTCCATGCACATATGATAAGATAAGCCTAAAAATAGCCCTTTTTCACTCATTTCAGTCAGCTGCACAATTTTAAACATTTTTCTTCCAACACTCATTTATAACAATTGGCCTTCATAGCCTTAATGACATTTTAGTTATTCCAGTTTTATTTTCAAAATTTCATTATATCATTTTCTGATGAAGTTCATAAATGAGTTAAATATTAAAAGGTATATTCTTAACCAGCTTGGTCCTGTCTAAAAAATTTATATATTGATTTTATTTGGTTTACAATATAAATACAATGTTGAAACAATCTCTAACTTTTCGATATGTATGTATACGAGTTACGTTTCCCTTGTTTTTATTTTTACTATTTCCTAAGACGAAGTGAAGGAGAAAATTCCCTAATAGTAGGAGTGGGAGATAACTATGAGGACCTAAGTTTAAATGACTTGAGCATAGCATCATTTCAAAGCGGATATTTGAAAATTAAAACAAAGGAAAGATAACTTACGCCTTTCGGAAAGTCAAAGATAGTTTTGACATTGTATGTTGTGTATTGGAAAGAGGACACTCTGTCTTAATCCAGAGAAATTAATACTTTTTAAATCTGAGTAATTGCCAGAATGAAGGAAAGTCTTCTGAATGTTAAAGAACAAAAATTAGCTGTGAAAAAATATTTCTCACTTTTTTTGTTTTTATTTTTCCTTTTTTTATTTTTCTGGCCGGACCATTCAGGTTCAGATGTACGAATTACAGAAATAGCCTGCCAAATTTTTACCCAGTATATTTTATTCATAGTTTCTATGGAAATAAATTCGAGGCATTAGTTTCACAGCACCCCTTCTTTTCTAAGTAAAATAAAAGAGGATTTGAGCCCTTAAATTTTGTTGTCATTTTCAATTGGTTGGAACCATGACAGCTGCTTACTACTATGATGCCAATGAAGATAGCTGCAGCACTAGATTGCTTGCTTAATCGCTGCTACTACTGCTTAAGTGTAAGCTCGTTTCACTCTTTCCTTGTAATCAAGTGTCTTGAGTTGAGGTACTATTCTTTCTTCTTTGTTGTTGTTGCCTATCCTATGTTAACAAACAACAATAACCACCTTCACAAACAACAGCAATAACCACCTTCACAAACAACAGCAATAACCACCTTCACAAACAACAGCAATAACCATCTTCACTAACAACAACAATAACCATCTTCACAAACAACAATAACCATCTTCACAAACAACAACAATAACCATCTTCACAAACAACAACAATAACTACCTCCACAAACAACAACAATAACCACCTTCACAAACAACAACAATAACCACCTCCACAAACAACAACAATAACTACCTCCACAAACAACAACAATAACTACCTCCACAAACAACAACATTAACCACCTCCACAAACAACAACAATAACCACCTTCACAAACAACAACAATAACACAAAATCTCAATTAATATACTGCCCTTGTTTTGGATGAGATGATGCACTGAACTTATCTCTAAATTTAAAAAAAAATGTTTTGCAGGTGTAAACAATGACTATACTATAACTGCAAATGAGACGCCTCGTCGATTACTCAACCAAATGCCTGAAGGAACACCAGACAATACTGGCCGGAATAATATGCTTCAATCTTGACTTAATTTTTGCTTTCTTTTGTATTGAAATTATGAAAATGACATCTTTTGTAAATAAGAACTGATAATTGCTTTGCCTTTGGAGAAAAAAAAAAAGAAACGAATAAATGAAAACTTAGTTGTAGAGATATTCAGGATAAATAAGAATAAAATGGAGTTCAGATATTATTTGGAAATAAAACTTATTTTTCATTATGGATTTTAAAATTTTCATTATCAACAAATAAAAATGAATACTTTCTTTCTTTTATTTCTGCAGTTAGATGAAGCATTATTCAGTTATTGATAATTTTTTCCTCTAGCATCCTCCACCTTCCTAATTTGAGTTGCTCTTTATCAAAATTCAGGTTGTCACTTCTACGACTGCAGGGGACAATATACATTGGAAACAAATTAAGCTGCTGGTTAGCTTATTCTTCATTCTTGGTATTTGAATGAATTGTGATAAAAAGCAAGTAGAATTACGAAGATGCAGGATAATACAAGATAAAGTTAATGATTGACAAAGCTTCATTCAAAAATGAATTTAAAATACACTGTTTTCAAGGGAGATAACCACAGTAATATCTTTTAAATTTCTTGGATGGAATTTCGAAAATTATTAACTCGCATTGCCCCTTCATTAATATCGGGATTATTCTTCTCTCTCTCTCTCTCCATTTACTAGTATTCAGGTACTCTGAATATAATTTTTCTTTGAGGCATAATCTGCAACCTTTCTCACTTTTATAAATTGATATTTTTTATTTTCTGTCATTTGACAATTGGTAACTTTCTTATTGTGTCCCTTACCTTCAATATATGGTTTACCAATGTTGTTTACTATAGCTTCTTTTTACAAACTTTGCTTTATGGTTATCAAAACTTTTTTCTACTCCAATTCTGAGTCCTCTAAGTCAATGTAATAATACATTTATATAAGAAAGCTATACAAAATGTATTCCTAGTGAATATAAATTTGGTTTAATTCAATTTTAAAATTAATTGCTTGTGGTAGATTTATTCCCAGAGTCTTGAGATGTGATATAAGGACAATTTAAAGAAGGCAAGCTTTCTTTCATCAGCATTCGCTTTTTTGGGGCATTGGACAATAAGCCCAACCCTTATCTCTTTAGACGAGGGATCAAATGGTACACGAAGATGGAGGGGTCCCATGAAGTTGAGCTTTTTTTCCCACCCTGAATATTTCTGTACAAATTTTTATGGTGTTTCAGTAACTACTATAATTCTTAAAAGTATTGACAATGAAGGGATACTCTACATTTCTTGAAGCTCTTGGACTGGAGCCTTACCATCAGATAGTTTATTGTTATATCTAGGACATTAATTTGGGAGTGGGGTCTTACCCCTCTACAGAGTTGCTATTAGTGTATTCTACAGCTCCAATTGACTGAGCTACCAAACAACTGTACATATAATTTCTATGAAAAATATTTGATGTAACTGCAAACATGATTATAGACTAAAAATTGTAATCGAACATTGAAAATATCATTATTATAATTAAATATTTACAAATAATCAAATTTAAGCATCAAATGACCCATCTAAAAACAGTTCTATTTCAAACAATTTAGTTTACCATAAGTATACAGTTTAAATGTCAAACAGTTCTATTTGAGCCATAGATAGGACCCTATCAGGTACAATCACTTCGAGCCAGATTGGATCTGGGAATGATGGAGCACTCTGGATTCCCCCAAGCTCCAGTATTACTGTAGTCTCACCATCAGATAGTTTTATTACCATTGCTCCCAGGTCCACTCTGTCCTATAGTGGATAGAGTCCTATCTATGGGTCAGATAGAACTGTTTGACATTTAAACTCTGTACTTATGCTAAACTGAATTGTTTGAAATAGAACTGTTTTTACATTTAACTGTAAACAAAAAACTGTAGTTATACTAAACTGTATTGTTTGAAATAGAACTGATTATTTAACTGTGTGTAAACAAATGACTAATATTTAATTGAATTGTTTGTGTTACATAGCAATACTTGAAACCATTTAACTGTGTGCAAACAAATGATTAATAGTAAATAGGATTATTTGTATTAAATAGAAATAAGTGAAACCGTTTAAGTGTTGGGGGAACAATGAACTTAGGCTCATTTTAAAATGTTATCTATAAAACGTATTTAAAAATCATATGTTTAATATGTATTAGAAAGATTTGGCATTAAATAACCTACGATGGTTAATATGATATAAAACCAAATCAGTAAACAAATAAAAAAAAATGTAATTAATAAATCTAATGGAATATTGAAAATATAATTGTTATTGCAATCAAGCATAAAAAATATCTGAAATTTAAATATGAAAACTTTTCTGATGCAAAAATATTCTGAAGTTAGCAGTACATGGATAATGAGATCCTAATCTATTTAATGATCTTTTATTTTTCTCCCAATTCTGAACTACTAAATGACTTTAGTATAAAAATGTGTATCTATAACTACTGTGGCCTATGAAAATAATTTTGTAGGTTTATATTGTTTAGAACATTTGGACTATTGTCTTCATCTTTATTGTTATATACACAATGTTTTAGCCATTGTGACCTTCAGCCTTCGTCAGTTATTTCTTGTCAAACTCAGGAGCCTTCATGTTGAATTTGGGAATCTTCACAGAAACTCCTGAAGAAGGCTGAAGTGCACATGATAAGAGGACAGTAGTCCGAATACTCTAAATATAGATTAGTTAAAAAATTCATGATGAAGTTTAGTGTTGCTGATGAGTTATCTCCCTTTGAGCAATTTTGGTTGGAAAGCCTTGAATGAGCGTACAAAATTCAAGATAGTGAAAAATTTTGAGGAGATAGTGAATGAAAGTTTGAGTGATTTTTTTTTTTTAAAAGAAGACGAAAACGCCCAAATCAATCTTTATATCAACCCACAATCCTTTTCCAGTAGTTTTTTTCCGAATAAACTTTATGTGCAAATATCCGACTTGATGTTAAAACAGGATTATTATTTTTTGTTAAAAATGTACGAATTTCAACAAGCAATCAAATTGGGTGCTCAGAAATTGTTATTGTTATGCTTAGTGGCAGGGAAGATATTGAGTCAAGTCCCGACTCTCCAAGGACCAATATTAGCATTAGTATGTTTATGATATGCCAGCACTGATCACCATAGAAGGAAAAACAAAGATAATCTCAATTACATATACAGTTAACCTTTCATATGCAAAAGTAAAGAAATAATTCACAAACTTATTCCATGGTAGAATTATACACATACATTTTGGTTTGGTTTGGTTTCCTTGTTTAATTGCATATCAACGTTTGTGGGTTATTTAGTTTTGTATTATCATTCAAGGCTTTCCAACCAAAATCGCTCAAAGGGAGGTAACTCAAAACACTAAACAAGTTCAAAATTTGAAATTTTTTTTAGATAATTTATTTAATGCCAAAGCCATTTTTGTTGAAGAATAGCGGTGATACTATTAACATATAACTTGCGAGGAAATAATGAGATTCATATCTTTTCCAAAGGTATTGGTCAGAAAATGAATGTAATAGTGTAACTAGAATTCAAATTCACTTCGAGGCCATAGTCCAGCACTTAAGCCATTATGCTATGGGGACTCGTATTGTTTCATGGACAAGCCGTACGTAGAAGTATGAAATTAGAAAAAAAAAAGAAAAGAAAAAAGCTTACTTGATGAGTGTAAATAATATAGCCAAGTAGCTTTTTTTACATTACCTTTACTGTAAAAAAAAAAGGCGTAAAGAGATGGAGAATGAATTTATGATTCTGTCATGCGACACCTTTTATGTTGACACCTGACACGATTCTGTCATGCGACACCTTTCATGTTGACACCTGACACGATTCTGTCATGCGACACCTTTCATGTTGACACCTGACACGATTCTGTCATGCGACACCTTTCATCTTGGCACCTGACACGATTCTGTCATGCTACACCTTTCATCTTGGCACCTGACACGATTCTGTCATGCGACACCTTTTATGTTGACACTTGACATGATTCTGTCATGCGACACCTTTCATGTTGACACCTGACATGATTCTGTCATGCGACACCTTTCATGTTGACACCTGACACGATTCTGTCATGCGACACCTTTCATCTTGACATCTGACACGGTTCTGTCATGCGACACCTTTCATCTTGACACCCAAACAGAATATATACTAATTCTCTAAGGGATATAATCATTCATTGTATCCGTACATTGCTCATAGTGTAACGACTCATTTAAAAGTACAAACGTACTTGACAGAAAGTTGAAAAATGCACCATTAGCATTATTCCAATACAAACAGAATTTTTTGATTAAGTCAATGTCAAGACATATTGTTTTAAAGAAGTTGATAAATTTACCTCTGTACGAAAGGCAAAAGGTTCAAGTGATCTTGCTTGGATATCTCGAGAGGAAAGAATCCCGGAATTGAATTTGCGTTTCCTTTATATATCCAACATCTAGTCCTGATAATAAGCTAAGAGATGCTGTTTAAGAAATTTTAATTTTTGTCTGGCGGTTGCATTTCTTGAATATATTCATTTTTAATTCTAACCACAAAACTAGAAGTTATATGACTTGTTTTTGTCTCAATAATAACTAAACCAATGAACGATGTTCCTATGAAGTTTTATGACTCTATGACAAATATATATATATATAAGCTAAAAACTCCTTTTTGTAGCAAAGACTTTAATTTGTATGCAAAAAGACTTCAATATAAAATAACGTGAAAACGTTATTAGATCACATGAACTCTCTGAGAGTTTACTATGGAAGGTTTAGTTTGGTTTAAGAGGAGGAAACCTGAAGAGAGAAACTGAATCTCTTTTAATAGCAGCTCAAAATAATGTCATAAAAAGCAATTATATCAAAGCAAAAATTGATAATATGCTTAAGAACAGTAAGTGAAGGTTAAGTAATGAGAAAGATGAAACAGTCAATTGCATAATAAATGCCACAAAAGAAATGGAAGAATAGGCTCGACTGGGTGGGAAAGGTTATCCACTGGGAATTCTGCAAAAGATTAAAATTTGACCATACTGATAAATGGTATATGTACAAACTAGAATATCTCTAAGAAAATGAGGTGCCTAAAATTCTCTTGGACTTTGAGATACAAACGGTTCCTCAAATGCTGGTGAAAACAAAACTAGCATAAGAAAAAATAACGAGAACTAGCAAGAAGAAAATAACTTGTCAACTAGTAGATTTCGCCGTTCCAGCTGATCATAGAATGGAAATAAAAGAAAGCAATAACTTAGACAAATACCAGTATTTTGCCTGGAATACAAAACTGACGCTGATACCAATTGTAGTTGAAACACTTCAAACAGTCCCCCAAATGCCTGTTAAAGAGCTTGCGGGAGATGGAGATCAGAGTAAGAATCGAGAACATCCAGACCACTGTGCTTCTGAGACCAGCTAGAAGAGTTCTGGAGACACAAAGAGATTAGCTGTCACTTCGGTTAAAACTGGTGGGAAAATTTAGCATAGGTTGATGATGATGATGAAAATGTAGGAATGAAGCCAGCAACAGTAATACTACAAAGCCGAGTAAAATCAGTTTCTCATTCATAATAGGTATGTCGGAGAAGATCAAGTGGTATCCCTGTAACATCAGGAAGGTATTCAAAAGTGACTCGACACTACGGTGGCATAAAAACCGGACTACATCTTGTAAAAACAGGACAAAAATGGTTTAAATGACATCTCATGAAGCTGTGGTAGACAAAGGTGAAAACAGTCACACCCTAATTATAAGAATTGAAAAACACAAGAATTATGTAATACATAGAGAGTAGGTGGGCATTTTAATATCTGGTATGGCAGACCTTGCATGGAGAGAAAAAAGAGGCCAAAGATCTTTGTAGAATGAAGTTTAAATAATAGACAAGGAAAAACACTTGTGAATAAGACGCCTGAAGAAAGTTGCTCCCATAATGGGCCCGGTCATCTATCATCAGTATTTAGAACATCACTATAGGGTGTTTGGAAATATTATAAAGGTTTGATTTGGCTTATTTGTTTAATGGCATATCAACCTTCATGGGATATTTAATGCCAAATCCTTCCTTGAAGAAAATTGTGGGCAGGAAGATTAGCGGGTCCACACCTTTCCCCAAATTATTAGTCTGATAGCGAACATAATAACGCGACTGGAACTTTAACCATTACACCACGGGGAACCATTATTATTATTATTACTATTATTATTATTATAATCATTATTATTTAAAAAATTTCTTCTTGAAAAAAGATTCGACGTATACATGTGATTTGTCGTTGTCACGAAGACTTGCTTGAATTCAGTTTATCAATCTTAAAAACAAAGAATAAACAAATAAGTAAATGAAAAAATAAATAAAACCAGAATTTCTTCGAAAGCAAAGAAGAAAAGTGAATTTTAAAGACAATAATAAAGTTTCATGATGGAATCCAACTCACGTTCCTTTCTGCCGTTATTAAACTATAAAAAGTTAAAATATATAAAACCCTAATAAGACTTCGTATAGAACATTCAACTCAGGCCTGGGCTCCAGTATCGAGACAGAAATTGGAGTGTAATATCAAGATTGAAGGGCGCACAAAAAGAGTGAGAAAACTGACAAAAAGAGTGAAAGAATACAGTTACAGAGAGAGATTAAAGAAATTAACTCTTTTACTAGAAAGAAGAATGAGAGGTGACTTAACTGGAATTTCAAAATAATTCATGGAATTTCGAATTATGATCCTATTTACCAACCCTTCCGCTCGGGTAGGATATGACACAAGGTCAATTTTTTTAAGCGGAGTTTTACAGGTTTGAATTCAGAGTTTTCCTTCTCCTAGTCTAGTTGTCTTACCAAAGCTGAAGAACCTAGTCTGTCCTACTATTTACCCATAGCTGGAGGGAGAATAATTGGATTCATACCTTTCCTAAGGGTATTAGTGCTATGTGAAATGCAATCAGTCTCGTCCAGGATTTGAACTTGTGTCGTTGTGTCCATTCCCTACAACAATAACCATTACACAACGGGCACCTCCCGAATTTCGAATTATGATAGACATTTTTCAATATTGCTCCTAACTGGAAATTTACAGTCTAGACAGATATCAAAATTACACCACGGGCACCTCCTAAATAAATGTAAGAGATAGCCATTAGTTAAACGATCTTAGTCTGTTTAGAAAATCACACCTGCCAATCAGGAGGAACTACTACAAGAACGCAAAATTAGAAGGGACTGACCAGTAGATTAATTCCACTCCTGTTTCTTAATCGTTCTAACATATAACATGTTAACCCCCTCTGATCACGCCTATAAATGAAATAATTTGTAATTTGATTTCCACCTTATTCTTATTTCTATTTTATTTTTTTATTGTTTATTTTTTTTTTTTTATCTTTATTTTCTGATTTTTATTTTTTATTCATTTTTTAATTACCTTATTTTATCTTCTGAATACTAACTGTAACTCCACATTAGCTACTCTGTGACAGGAGTGAAGCATGTAAAGAGTCTTCTGACGAGACGGAGAGTATAGCAATAATATTCTCCACCGTAATAAATTTATTATGACAACGGTTAGAGTGTTTGCCAGTGGCCCGGGAGACCTGGGTTCACTCCCAGCTCAAGTCATACTAAAGACTAAAAAAATGGTACTTGATGCTTCCTTGCTTAACTCTCAGCATTATAAGGTACGGATCAAGGGTAAAGTGGAGCAATCCAGGGAAAGGAGTAGCGCCCTTCCCTATACCTTGGTGTAGTAGCTATAGAAGGGGAGCCTTCGGGTCATCCTCGACTATGGTCGCCAACTTTACTTTACTTACTTTACTATATATATATATATATCAAAATAGGTAGGTTCACAATGAGATTTGTATTTCTTTCAATTTATTCATTTTGTTCTCATATACGTGTTACATGCGTGTACGTTTCCAGCTTATTGCTTTCGTCAGAGAACATATATGGCACAAGGCCTTGTTAAGAGTGAGTTCAAGTCTCATTGAGTACCCCATTAACAAGGCCTTGTGCTATATATGTTCTCTGACGAAAGCAACCAGCTGGAAACATACACATAAGTAACACGTATGTAAGAACAAAATAGATAGATTAAAAAGTACAAATCTCTTCATGGACCTACCTATTTTAAAATATATTTGTATTCTTTCTTTGAACCTACAACAAATATATATATATATATACATTGTATTTCTAATCAACTTGTTCGGTGTCAAGATTCTTTTTTTTTAAGGTTGATTTGAGAAGATAGTAAAAAACAGAGATGCCTAAAAAGGCATAACAAATAAATAAATTAACAAAAACATAATAAATATGATAAAATATCAGGGAACTAAGGGAAGTAACTCTGGTAAAATTAATTTGATTATTTCCCTTTAGTTTTTAAACCTTCGACAACTATTACTTTCACAGGGGTTAGGGTGCTGAACAAGGTTAGTAAATATTTAGTACGCAACAAACCTAAAATTCTAATATTTAACGCACATTTAAAAAGAAAAACAATACACTGTACTGTAAGAGTATGTTTCATAAATTTCAAAATGCAAAATCAACACATACATTTATCTAGAGAGAGAGAGAGACAGAGAGAAAAGGGGGAATGAGGAAGGTAGAAAAGCATACGCACAGTATGTGCAACAATGAATGTATACAACATATTTTTGGTAGTAATTGATAAAATACAGATATATAAATACACGTATATACATGCAATTTTATATATATGGTTTGAGGGCACAGTCGAAGAGAATGTTAGAAGATCACGAGACGGCAATAATCTGTGCATCATCATTATCATCATATATATATATGTAAGGTATGGTTTCTTATTAGTTTCTTTGCCTAATTGCATATCATCTTTTGTGGGTTATTTGATGTCAAAGTCATTCTTGTTGAAGTAGACCCATGATACTGTTTAACCCATAGCTGGGGTAGGGTGGTGGATAAGAGGATTTATAATTTTCCCAGAGGTATTAGTTCGAAAAGAAACGTAATTGCGCGACAAGAATTCGAACTCCCGGTCCACCATTACACCAGGGGGTATCTCTCTCTCTCTATATATATTTAAATCTTTTTTTTTTTTTTTTTTTTTTTTAAATATGCAAATTTTAGGATAGGTGGAGATTTTTGGTGAATAAAGGCAAAGCAATTTCTCCTTAGAATGGTTCAGGCGAAACTTCCTGATGATCCGTTAAGGTGAAACTTTAGTAGAAGATTTTCGACTAGCGATTTAAGTTAATTCTATAATTGGCTCCATTGTTTAATGTTGAGCACTTTAGTAATTGTAGCATTGCAGTATTCGCGGAGGGTTTTTTGGTTTTCTTTTGGCCACTGACTAAGTACCCCTTGATTTTTTTCAAGGAGTAGGACGAGGTTGGTCTTTTCTTTCTTTTTTACCCAAAAAACTTTTTTCTTTTTCCTCTGGACCGGGATTCGAGATATTTTTTTTCTCTTGTTTCTGGCCAGGGTTTTTTTTGTTTTTTTCTGGTACCGTGGATACTGGTAGATATTTGATTAGTAAATATATATATATATATATATATGTGAGTAAGTTAGCCGACAGCCGAGAGCCACCCGAAGGCTCACTTTTCAACAGCTACTAAACTGAGGTGCAGGGGTTGGTGCAATTCCTTTCCCTGGGTTGGTCTACTTACCTTTGATCCGTACCTTATAATGCTGAGTGTTAAGCAAGGAAGTATCGAGTACCATTTTTTGCGTCTTTGATATGACTTGACTTGGGATTGAGCTCAGGTCTTCTGTACCTTTGGCGATCACTCTAACCATTATACCAATGAGTCGATATATATATATATATATATATATATGTTAAAAATATGCAGCCAATAAAGAAGCCGTCATTAAATGATGACAATGGGGTCAGGCATGTTTTCAGGATCGAAGCTTCATTACCACTGACTTTGAACACTCCACTAGTACCGAACGATACTCACAGTATGAAACGAACATTTCAGAAACAGGACTTGAACTCGCACCCTGACATTTTTGAGGCAGAACTTGTTCGTAACGTCTGTTTTTCCAAAGTCTCACTCGCTAGTCATATGAGATTTCATGACAGACTCGGTTTACAAAAGAGTCTGTCTAAAGCTAAACTTATAAACGAACAAGGTACTATTTAACCCATAGTTAAGGAGATAAGGGGGGGTTCATGCCTTTCATAAGGGTATTAGTCCGAAAATGAACGTGATAGTGCGGCTGAAGCTCAAACTCATTTATTATGATGTCGGAGTCAAGAACGTTATAGCTCCGTCGGCTGGGGCTGTAGAATACACCAACTGCTTCTCTGCAGAGGGATAAGACCCTCTAACGAGTGTTTTGATTATGACACTAAATAATCTGATCCTATTTACCAACCCCTCCGTTCGGGCAGGATATGACACAAAGTCAATTTTTAAGTGGAGTTTAACAGGTTTGAATTCAGAGTTTTTCCTTCTCCTAGACTAGTTACCTCACCAAGGCTGAAGAATCCAGTCTGTCCTACTATTTACCCATAGCTGGAGGGAGAATAATTGGATTCATACCAAGGGTATTAGTGCTAAATGATCTGATGGTGAGGCTCCAGTAATGCTGGAGCTTTGTTGTATGCGGAGTACCTCTACATTACCATCGCCCCCAAGTCCACTCTGACCCGGAGTGGTAGCAACTGATAAGGTCCTATCTGTGGGTCAAATAGAACTAAATTGTGTACTTATGTTAAACTGAATTGCTTTAAATAGGACTGTTTTGACATTTAAACAACGTACTTATGCTGAGCTGAATTGTTTGAAATGGAAGTATTTTTGTATGCTAAACTGAATTGTGTAAAATAGAAATGTTTTGACATTTAACTGTGTTTAAACAAAAACTATACTTATACTAAACTGAATTTTTAAAATTAGAACAGTTTGACCAAACTGAATTGCTTGAAATAGAAATGTTTTTGACAATTAAACTGTGTACTTCTGCTAAACTGAGTTGTTTGAAATAGAACTGTTTATTTGAAGAAAAATGGGTTTGGCATTAAATAACCTACAAAGATTGATATGCCATAAAAAAAACCAACCAACCAACCAACCCAAACCAGAACTTTAACTACAACGCCACAGGAACTTCTTCCGTGTTGTATGTCGTTTCAAAGAATAATTATGAGCAAATTTTCTTCTTTCCGGAAAATGATCATAAGATAATAACCACCAAAAATTAATCATGTCATAAATATTACGGATTGAGTGAAGGTCATCAAATTTAGGTTTGGTAGGTTGGCCTATCAACCCTTTAAATTATTTAATGACAAATCCTGCTGATATATATATATATATATATATATATATATATATATATATATATATACAAGGCTCATTAAATAAGTTTCCAGACTTTTTCGTATGGCCTCTTTTATTGATAGTACACGCATGAAACTCTAGTCCCCTTCGAAGTAATCTCCTCCGGCTGCAATGCACTTGTTGTACCGTTCTAACAACTTCTGGAAGGCCCCATGGATGTCCTCTTATGTGAGCGTGTCAATGACCTTCGTCAAAGGCTCTTTCATCTCCTCAATTGTCTCATAACGACAGCCTCTAAGTTTTTCCTTGAGCTAAGGGAATAGTCAAAAGTCACAGGGAGCAAGGTCTGGACTATAGAGAGGGTGAGGACCTAGCCTTGATGCCCATCTTGGTCAAATAGTCTGTGACAAGGATGGAGTTGTGGACTGGTGCATTGTCCTGGTGGAAATGCCACTGATCCGATTTGAAGAGTGCTGGCGTCTTTCGACGAAATCTCTTCCTGAACTCCCTTAAATCCTCAGCATAGTATTCCTTGTTGACTGCCTGTCCAGTTGGTTTCTGGCTCATAGCAGTAGATCCAGCTTTCATCGCAGGTCGCCAGAGCATCAAAAACTGCGAGATCTGAATTGATCAGCTCGACCATCTCCCTGCTGTCATGACAATGTCTTTCTTTCTGATCTTCTCTGAGCACCGTTGGGACAAACTTCGCGCGAATCTTCCGCATCTTAAGTTCCTAGCAAATAATTGTGTGTACAGTTCCCACACTGACATCAAACTGTGCACTTATTGTTTCTATAGACACACGACGGTCCTTATCCATGAAATTCTTTATTTGGCCAATAAACTCGGGTGTTCTGACTTCCTTACTCCTCCCACACCTCTCATCATCCCTCACAGACTCCCTGCCTTCCTTGAATCTCTTATGCCACTCAAAAACTGATGCTCGATTTATGCAAGATGGTCGAAAAGCAACCTGAAGCATTCCATACGTTTCTGTGGCATTTTTTCCAAGTTTAAAACAGAATTTTATTGCATATCATTCTTCTAAATTGCCTCACGTCCAGATTGCGTTTTTGAAATTGACCAGCTGTGACAATCAGGATTTAGTAGGGTGTATTCCAATTCCTGCTGTAGCTGTTCATTTGAACCTGAAATCATAAAAATTAGTCAGTCACCCCATAAGATGTATAGCAATAATATACTGAATTTTCAAGAGTCTACGACAATTTTAAATGCCTGTACAAAAAAGTCTGGAAATTTTTGAACAGCCCTCGTATATACAGTGTATCACAAAGGTGAGTACACCCCTCACATTTCTGTAGATATTTAAGTATATCTCTTATGGGACAACACTGACAAAATGACACTTTGACACAATGAAAAGTAGTTTGTGTGCAGCTTATATAACAGAGTTAATTTATTTTCCCCTCAAAATAACTCAAAATATAACCATTAAAATCTAAACCCCTGCCAACAAAAGTGAGTACACCCCTAAGAAACTACACCCCTAAATGTCCAAATTGAATACTGTTAATCATTTTTCCTCCAAAATGTCATGTAACCCATTAGTGTTACTAGGCCCATGTGTGCATGGAGAGCAGGTGTGTTCAAATTTGTAGTGCCGCTCTCACACTCTCATACTGGTCACTGAAAGTTCCAACTTGGCACCACATGGCAAAGAACTCTCTGAGGATCTTAAAAGACGTATTGTTGCACTACATGAAGATGGCCAAGGCTACAAGAAGATTGCCAACACCCTGAAACTGAGCTGCAGTACAGTGGCTAAGACCATCCAGGATTTTAAAAGAGCGGGTTCCACTCAGAACAGGTCTCGGGTAGGTCGTCTAAAGAAACTGAGCGCACGTGCTGAGCGTCACATCCAAATGCTTTCTTTGAAAAATCGGCGTAGGAGTGCTATCAGCATTGCTGCAGAGATTGAAGAGGTGGAGGGTCAGGCTGTTAGTGCTCAGACCATACGCCACACTCTACATCAAATTGGTGTGCATTGTTGTCACCCCAGAAAGAAAGCCTCTTCTGAAGACGATACACAAGAAAGCCCGCAAACAGTTTGCTGAAGACATGTCAACAAAGCACATGGATTACTGGAACCATGTCCTATGGTCTGATGAGATGAAGATTAGTTTGTTTGGTTCCGATGGCTTCAAGCTTGTGTGGCATCGACCAGGTGAGGAGTACAAAGATAAGTGTGTCATGCCTACAGTCAAGCATGGTGGTGGGAATGTCATGGTCTGGGGATGCATGAGTGCTGCAGGTGTTGGAGAGTTATATTTCAATGAGGGAAACATGAACCCCAACATGTACTGTGAAATACTGCAGCAGAGCATGATCCCTTCCCTCCAGAAACTGGGTCGCAGGGCAGTGTTACAGCATGACAATGACCCCAAACACACCTCCAAGACGACCACTGCTTTACTGAAGAGGCTAAGTGTAAAGGTGATGGACTGGCCAAGCGTGTCTCCAGACTTGAACCCAATAGAACATCTTTGGGGGATCTTCAAGCGGAAGGTGGAGGTGCGCAACGTCTCAAATATCCACCAACTCCTCAACGTCGTCATGGAGGAGTGGAAGAGCATTCCAGTGGCTACCTGTGAAGCTCTGGTAAATTCCATACCCAGAAGAGTAAAGGCAGTTCTGGATAATGATGGTGGCCACACAAAATATTGACAATTGACATGGTGTATGTTAATATTGACAAATTTCCCTAAGGGGTGTACTCACTTTTGTTCGCAGGGGTTTAGCTTTTAATGGCTATATTTTGAGTTATTTTGAAGGGAAAATAAATCAGCTCTGTTATATAAGCTGCACACAAACTACTTTTCATAGTGTCAAAGTATCATTCTGTCAGTGTTGTCCCATGAAGAGATATGCTTAAATATCTGCAGAAATGTTAGGGGTGTACTCACTTTTGTGATACACTATATATATATATATATATATATATATATAGGATTTGTAAGCAAATAGTTTGATGGCAATATTCTTAAACGAGCCTGAACACAGTCAAATAATTTCAAGTATTGCTAACACAATTCTGTTTGCGCACTGTGTAATGTTTCAGGTGTAGCAATTTATCAAATAATTCTATTTATCCCTAGATGGGGCCCTAACATGTCCTACCACTCTGGATCAAAGTGGATTTGGTTGTAATGGCAATGAAGCGGTACTCAACATTCTCTGAGCTCCAGGATGGGAGGCTCACCTTAAAGTATACCCGGATCACTCATTGTTGGGCGTATTACTCCGAAGGGGTGCAATTGGAGAATTCTATAGCCCCAGCCAATAGGGTGGTCATCAAATTTAAAGTTCGATAACGAATTTTATTCAAAATTTCAAATATTCACCGAGGGAATGAGTCAAAACACAAACCCATACAATACGTGTATCAGTGGAAGTCGTGAGTTCTATCCTAAGGCCCAGATTCTGCGGAAATAGAAGCTTTTTATCCGATTTCCCAAGAGGGCAGAGTATGACTCAATGTCGGTTTAAATAGGGTGTTCCGCCAGAAGCAAGATTCTCACCTGGTGGTTTAAAAAATTGTTTAGATTCCGTTGGCATTCTTCAGGAGCGCCTCAGGCACTGGGCAATAAACCCAGCCGTTACCTCCAGTAGGCGAGGCGAAAAGTGCTTCCTAGGTGTAGGGAAAGACCTCCTGAAATCAAGCTGTTCCTTCGTACCCTAGGGTCCGAGAAGAAAAGTGACATTACAAAGAAGGCGAAGATAATTGATACGAGATATCCTAAGGCATGAACAGCAAAAGGAAAACAGCCTATTCCCGTGGATTAAAAGGATTCTATTCGAAATTCCATAAAGTTTGCCGACAATGACAAAAGAAGAAGGACGGAAGGAATAGCCCTCAATCAATGCCTTTATCGTCGCCCCTGTAGTCTATTTTTAAGAGCCTTAAATCTAACATCATTTTAGTCTGGCTTTTCAACAAGAACATGTATGCTTAAACAACACTTGTGGGATTGACATTGCCAGGATTACATTCTAAATATTGACATATATAGTCATACAGATGATTCTTTGGTTTTATTACGAAGATTATTTTTTACTGGAATAAAGTTAGTAAAAAACATGCAACCATATAACATACAAGAAGGAGAAGACACGTATTGAAATGATTGGTTTGGTTTATTCTTATGGCATATCAAACATAGTAGGTTATTTAATACCAAATACAGTTAATATACATATTTATTAAATAAATATGATTTGTAAACATAAATCAATAAAGTTAAATGGTTCCAAGTATTGCTATGTATCAGTAACAATTCAATTAAATATCAGTCATTTGTTAACAAAGTTAAATGATCAAACAGTTCTATTTCAAACAATTCAATTTAGCATAAATCATTTGTTTGACTCAGTTTAAATGTCAAACAGTTCTATTCGACCCTCAGATAGGACCCTATCAGGTGCTACTACTCCCGGTCAGAGTGGACCTGGGAGCGATGGTAATGACGTAGTACTCCGCATTTCCCAAAGTTCCGGCATTACTGGAGCATCACCATCAGATTATTTAGTATCATATCCAGGACACTCAGCAGAAATGCAGTCGGTGTATTCGACTGCCTCAGCCGACTGGACTAATAATGAAATGAATAAAAATATGCATTTTGAAAGGTTACATGAACATAATATTTTTGCACCTGTCTTTAAATGTTATATTATGCATATGTATAATTTTCTTTCTTTCGAGAAGTTCTGTGTTGAGGAAAGCATTCGAATTTGTCAAGCTTTGAATTTCATCGAACGAAAATTATCGGGTCCGTTCTAGTCGATGTCTGGTTTTACTACTGGTCTCTTACACCTTATTCGTTCTCGGTCCTGGGGAAAAGGGAAGTTGTTCCCTACTGTTCTAAACTGGTATTTTGTGTCAGCTGAAAGGCTATTTTTAGTACGATGAAATATCGTAGTTTTGGGCGTGAGATGAAAGGATATTTTAGTATGTTGAAATATCGTAGTTTTTGGCGTGAGATAAAAGGCTATTTTAGTATGATGAAATATCGTAGTTTTTGGCGTGAGATAAAAGGCTATTTTAGTATGATGAAATATCGTAGTTTTGGGCGTGAGATGAAAGGATATTTTATTATGTTGAAATATCGTAGTTTTGGCCTGAGATGAAAGGCTATTTTATTATGATGAAATATCGTAGTTTTGGGCGTGAGATGAAAGGATATTTTATTATGATGAAATATCGTAGTTTTTGGGCGTGAGATAAAAGGCTATTTTAGTATGATGAAATATCGTTGTTTTGGGCGTGAGATAAAAGGCTATTTTAGTATGATGAAATATCGTAGTTTTGGGCGTGAGATGAAAGGCTATTTTAGTATGATGAAATATCGTAGTTTTGGGCGTGAGATGAAAGGCTATTTTAGTATGATGAAATATCGTAGTTTTGGGCGTGAGATGAAAGGCTATTTTAGTATGATGAAATATCGTAGTTTTGGGCGTGAGATGAAAGGCTATTTTAGTATGATGAAATATCGTAGTTTTGGGCGTGAGATGAAAGGCTATTTTAGTATGATGAAATATCGTAGTTTTGGGCGTGAGATGAAAGGCTATTTTAGTATGATGAAATATCGTAGTTTTGGGCGTGAGATAAAAGGCTATTTTAGTATGATGAAATATCGTAGTTTTGGGCGTGAGATGAAAGGCTATTTTAGTATGATGAAATATCGTAGTTTTGGGCGTGAGATGAAAGGCTATTTTAGTATGATGAAATATCGTAGTTTTGGGCGTGAGATGAAAGGCTATTTTAGTATGATGAAATATCGTAGTTTTGGGCGTGAGATAAAAGGCTATTTTAGTATGATGAAATATCGTAGTTTTGGGCGTGAGATAAAAGGCTATTTTAGTATGATGAAATATCGTTGTTTTGGGCGTGAGATAAAAGGCTATTTTAGTATGATGAAATATCGTAGTTTTGGGCGTGAGATAAAAGGCTATTTTAGTATGATGAAATATCGTAGTTTTGGGCGTGAGATGAAAGGCTATTTTAGTATGATGAAATATCGTAGTTTTGGGCGTGAGATGAAAGGATATTTTAGTATGATGAAATATCGTAGTTTTGGGCGTGAGATGAAAGGATATTTTAGTATGATGAAATATCGTAGTTTTGGGCGTGAGATAAAAGGCTATTTTAATATGATGAAATGTCCTATGATGAAACTTTTTTCATCATAGGACCATTACAGTCCAATGCTCTCTCTTCCTCTTAATTAATATTGTACTTATCTCTATACTTGGTCTATCTACTAGGAATGATAATTAACTGACACGATATTTTCTAAGCCGTGGTTTAATTTGGTTTCTTTTTTTTTAATGACATATTCACTTTCATAGGTTATTTAATACTATAGAATTTACACTCCAATATTTTTGACCAGTTGGCGAAGAGCACATGGAGGGAAAATATCTGGAAAAATAGGATCTAAAACTCACTTGTAGAAAACTTGTTCCCGAAACAAAAATAGTTAGGCGCTAAAATAAAATGAGTAGTTTCAGGATCTGGGTAAGATGGAGTAGTCATGTACCGCTGTTTTCAACAACGTCCACGCCTTTGAAATCCCAAAGGAACTTGTCATATGGAAAAAAATTAATCTTACGTTTTTGAGCTGGTCACATGACGATGAAACCTATATATTTCACGTTTTCTTTCGCTCTCACTCGCCTTCCGGTCTCAGGCATTCGCCACAAACATGGGAAAACTTACAGCCAGCGAAAATATGTTCATAGTCCTAATGAAATTAGTACACTAACTATCTTTCAATATATTAAATATCTCATGGACGTCAACATTTCCGACCACACATATAAACACATTCAGTCATCGCGCAGACCCATAGTCTGTTGCTATTTACTTTTTAGTTTTCACTCATACATACATACATACATACACATATGTAAGTAGAATTTGTTCACTTTTTAACCCTTTGTCTGGTCGGCGGACACACGTACACTCAGATATTTCGAACGACACTCATTACCATTCAGCTTACGTATTTGTATTATACATACCCACACACTCATATACATAACAAATATATTCGAACATTGTGACTTTATTAACTTTTCTTCGTTTGTTTATAATATAGAATAATATATGTTCTAACATTCTTGTCATTGAGAAATTTCTTTTGTCTTTATTGTTCATGTTTATGTTTTTAATAGAGGTACCGATACCCGGAGTTTTGCTTCTAAGAAAACCTCGAGAACCACATCATCAATCCATAATACCAAAGCAATTCTTGACAAAGAACTGTGGTGGCCCTATTTAACCCATAGATAGAGAAATAAAGGTTTCTCACATTTACCAAGAATACTAGTCCGAAAATGAACGTAATAGCGCGATTAGAGCATGAACTCGCTTCCTATGAAGTTGCAATCCAGTACATTAGCCCCTACACCACAGGTGTCCTCGTGGTGTAATGGTTAAAGCGATGGACTGCAGAATCGTCGTAAGCGAGTTCAAACTCTAGTCGCGCTATTACGTTCACTTTCAGGCAAATACCCTTGGGAAAGGTATGAACCCCCTTATCCTCCCAGCTATGGGTTAAATAGTACCACTACTGTTCTTCTAGGAGAATAACCTATAAAGGTTGATATGCCATTAAAATAAGAAACCAAACCAAACCAAACCATTACACCAGGGGTCACACCCTACTCCCAGGCATAGACAGTGGAATAAGAACCGCCAGACCCCGGGGATTAAATAAAGGTTTCAGTTCGAAAATCCAAGAAGGTTACCGATAATTCCCCCCCCCCCCCCGCAAAAAATACTGAAAAAAGCCGGAGAGTACAGTGGCCGAAACGTTGTGAATATGACAACCAAGATAAGGATAATTGTCCAAATCATGTAAATAATATAAGTAATAACAATTCCTCATTTCAGAAATATAGATAGAAATTTAATCAGGGTGTTGCAATTTTAATTTTTCTCAATTTATATAAATAGCTAATACAATCAACTAATTTGATTAATTAACATTATAAATCTTAAGTCATTTAAAAGATATTTTGTTTATATGGTTATTTGAAATCATTAACACCGCATATATCATATTATCTGCCATTTTGTATTCAAAACGTTTGACGTTCCAGGCTAATGAAGCGACACTACAATTAAAATCGCCGAAACTTTGTCACACGTGAAAAAGCATCATGTACTGCAACGTAAGATAGAAGAGAGAAAATCGATTCTTTACAAGAAAAAAAAAAAAAAAAAAGAAAAAGAAAAAGAAAAAAAAAAGAAAATCAACCAACAAAGAAAGAAAGAAAGAAACAAAACAGTAAAATCAAACTAAAAACAAAAGAAAGTAAGACTCCCCCACCCACCCCACCATAAGAAAAAAAAACAAGAAGACAAAACAAAAAAAAACAACAACAAAAAAAAAAATGATCCGTGTAAACATGTTTCAAAAATGATTTTCAACTCTTCTTTTATCTGACCTTTCCAATCAAAATGTATAATTACCTGTTTTAAGAATTATTATTGTAACTCCTAGCGAGTTTTTCACACTGGCGTTATCTGATAGTCTTTCACTGGAGTCTAAGTGACAGCAAGTTTCCTCAGGTCTCCAGGACTCTTCTCAGTATTCTTGCTGATCTTAATACTGTAGTTTGGATGGTCTTCGTTTGTCGTCCGATTTCCGACTCTTCAAGTCCCTTTACCAAGCCTTTAGGAACCGTTCCAAGCGCACCAATAGCACAATCACTCTCGTGTTCCATAGTTTTATTTGCACACAGTTGACTGGGGCTGTAGAATACACTGACTGCCTCTCTGCAGAAGGGTCAGGCGCCTCCTCCAACGAGTGTCCTACATATGACACTAAACAATCTGATGGTGAGTCTCCAGTAATGTCGGGGCTTTGGGGAATGCGGAGTACTCCTTCATTACCATCACTCCCAGGTCTGTATTGTTACTCGCCTGCTGTCAGGATTGAACCTGCAACCTCCAGATGATTATCTCTTTTGGAGCTTAGGGAACCAACGCCTATAAGCGTTACGCTATGTGTCCTACAGGTTGCCGGTTCAATCCTGACAGCAGGCGAGTAACAACACGGAAATACATAACATTTGTATCCGATTATGGTTAACGGAATCAGAGCAAGCAACCCCCGTGGATTAAATAAAGGACGTGATTCGATGTTCCATGTTGGCTCCCGAGTTCGACAAGAAACACATGAAGAAGGCCAGAGGACACATCGGTCGAGTCGTTGTGAATATAACAATGAAGATGAAGACAATAGTTCGAAAACCCTGAATGATAAAAATTCGAAAGATACAAAAAAGTTTTATTAAAATTTATTCATCAGCTGATTTAAATTAATTTTAAAAATGTGAGAGTTCAGGAATCTAAAACACGCGACCTGTAAACTACTTTTCTATGACACGCAGCAGAACAATTTTCGCGACTAACAGTTTTCAAAAACTTGGTAATTTCTCCTTCACCCCAGACAAGAAGTATAGAATGTACAATAATTGACATTTCAGTCGCTTTCACTTCAAGATTAAAAGCTGAAAAGAAGAAATTACCTAACTCTATGTACATTTACAAAATACTTTTATAAGAACACGAGTGAAGTTTACTTCAGCCTGTTTCAAAGAACAATTGTGGTAGAGGAGTGACTGAGATGATAGAAAATTAACTCACACAACAGAACGTGAGAATTTTTAAGAATTTTATTTCATAACATGAGAAGGGTTTGATTCGATAACTCATATTGGAGTGGAGAAGGTATGCTTGAGATGACAGATGACACACACGAATAGAAACTCCAAGAAAATGTTTGAGACGAACAAATGATATATGCACAACCCAGTACCTGTCCTAGAAAATGACACACATAAACTCCTATGGGACTTTGACATACACACGGATCACCTAATCTCGGCCAGAAGACCAAACCTTATAATAATCAACAAAAAAAAAAAAAAAAAAAAAAGAAAAGAAGAGAATTTGCAAATTTATCGACTTTGTTGTCCCGGCTGACCATAGAATAAAACTGAAAAAATGTGAAAAGAAGGATAAGTACCTCGACCTTGCTAGAGAATTGAAAAAGCTGTGGAACATGAAAGTGACGATTGTACCAATTGTGATTGGTGCTTTTGGCACAGTAACTAAAGGATTATTAAAGGACCTGGAGGATTTGGAAGTTGGCAGGTGAGTAGAGACCATCCAAACGACAGCATTATTGAAGACTGCCAGATTACTGAGAAGAGTCCGGGAGACTTGAGGAGACTTGCTGTTGCTCAAGCTCCAGTGAAAAACCATTAGCTGACACCGATGTGAAAAACTCTTAAACAGAAGTCATATCTGCTGCTTCTATAAATGTGATAAAACTTTAATTTTTGCTTTCGTTTTCATTGTTTTAATATTTGTATTAAGATTTATTGCAATTTTCACATGAAATATGATAAAATGGGGGAAAACCCGGAATTTATCGAAAGTAAGAACGGGATTAAGGAATATTTGAAATGGTAAATTTTATATTTTATACTAATTCCCATTGGCCTTGTGGGCTGAGTGATCGCCTATTCGCCTGGGGGACCGGGGTTCAATCCCAAGTCGAGCGATATCAAAGACTCAAAAAATTATACTGGATATCGCCTTGCTTAACATTCAGCATTGTAAGGTAAGGATCAATGGTAAAGTGGAATAATCTAGGGAAAGAAGAAGCGGTCTCTTCTACATCTCGGTGTATTAGCTTATGAAAAAGGAGCCTCAGGTTCGTCCTCGACTATGTTCGCCAACTTTACTTGCTAACTATTATATGTGTATTCATTTTGATAAAAAAAAGAAGATAAATAGCAGCCTATCAGCTGCTTTTCAGATGAGTCCCTGTTCATCTTACAAAAGTTGAACCTGTTGAGCCTTTTCTCCGAGACGTAATGACCTTTTTTGAGCTCTTGAGTTTGAGACCTCGATTTTAGAAAGTGATAAGACTGATTAAAAAAAATCAGTTGGACAACCTTGAATCAGCTGATCAATGTTGACCTTGAATCAGCTGATCAATGTGAAAAGCATCTGTTTCATGTTTCTCACTCAGAATTCGTGTTCAGCTGAATAATCTTGGATGAATGTTTGGTTAAGTGTATAACAAAACTGGACACACATGATTAAATTCTATGTGAAATGTGAGGACCATACAGTAGAAACATTTTACAAGTTAATACAGGCTCGCTGAGTTTAAGTTCTTTCAAGAACACAAGTTATTAGGTGGTAGAAAACATTTTTGGATGACTAAAATACTGTGCAAGATGAACCGGTCACTTCATGTGCAAAATTCAATAAAAAATGAGAAGTCTTATCAACGCTGATTGTCGTTCGTTGGTGAAAATGATGGGGGAGGAATTAACATTGATCACTTGATTTTCAGTCAGGGTTGCCTACCAGACACCCTCAACCACCCCCAATAAAAATAAAAACAAAAAAAGAAGGCTACAAAAATACAAAACAAACAGAAATCAGATGATTTTCATCAAAATATGTTTCATTAAGGATACAGGTTTTTAGGGTGGTCCAAAGCAGTTTTGGATGGTTGAGAGACTGTTGAATATGAATCTCATTCAGGTCGACTGGTTTTTTTTATGCGTTGACGAAAGTGCAACCGAAATGAGGAATCTCATCCGATTTGATTGTCTTTTGACATTGGGTTGAGTGATGATGAATTAAATACGAGGTGCATACGATAAGTTTCCAGACTTTTTTTTTCGTATGGGCACTTTTATTGATAGTACACACATGAAACTCGAGTCCACTTCGAAGTAATCTCCTCTGGCTGTAATGCACTTGTTGTACCGTTCCAACAACTTCTGGAAGGCCCCATGGATGTCCTCTTGTGTGAGCGTGTCAATGACCTTCGTCACAGCCTCTTTCATCTCCTCAATTGTCTCATAACAATACCCTCTGAGCTTAGGGAATAACTAAAAGTCACAGGGAGCAAGGTCTGAACTATAGGGAGGGTGAGGAACTGTCTTGATGCCCATCTTGGTCAAATAGTCAGTGACAAGGATGAAGTTGTGGACTGGTGTATTGTTCTGGTGGAAATGCCACTGACCCGATTTGAAGAGTGCTGGCCTCTTCCGACGGAATCTCTTATTGAACTCCCTTAAAACCTCAACATAGTAACCCTAACCCTAGCCTAACCCTTTGGCCAATCAACTCTAGTGCATTGACTTCCTTACTCCTCCCACACCTCTCATCATCCCTCACAGACTCCCTGCCTTCCTTGAATATCTTATGCCACTCAAAAACTCATGCTCGATTCATGGTCGAAAAGCAATCTGAAGCATTCCATACGTTTCTGTGGCATTTTTTCCAAGTTTAAAACAGAATTTTATTGCATATCGTACTTCTAAAGTGTCCTCACGTCCAGATTGCATTTTTGAAATTCACCGGCTGTGACAATCAGGCTTTATTATGGTGTATTCCAATTCTTGTTGAAGCTGTTTATTTGAACCTGAAATCATAAAAATTGGTCAGTCATCTCATAAGATGTATAGCAATAACATACTGAATTTTTAAGAGTCTGCGACAATTTTAAATGCCCATCAGAAAAAAGTCTGGAAACTTATCGTATGCAACTCGTATATTAAGTTTGAACCATCAGATTATTCCTGACAGTTTGACTAGAAATCTTGACATGCAGAAAATCTGCGTACAATTGGTTTCACCCATTGTGAACGGGGTTTTTGGTCGAAAAGAAAATTTACATGGCATCACCAGACCCAAGTTCTTTGATAAATTTGATTTTTCATTAAGTTAGTTATAATTTTCTCACCTTACTCTCAGTCACCTTACTCTCTATATAGACCTCAACATAAACATAGACACTTTTTTTTTAACACAATCAGTCACTTTACTTTTGAGATGGACTTTGATATAGACACTGACGATCTTTTTACACCATCAATTACTTTACTTTTGAGATGGACTCAGTATAGACATTGGCAATCTTTTTCACAATACACCGCCTTACTTTCGAGACAAACCTTGATATCTTGATATATTTCAACATAGACACTGGTAATTTTTTACACGACCAGTCACCTTCCATTCTAAATTAACTTCGATATAAACACTGGAATAAAAATATATAAAACAATAAAAAATAAAATAAAATAAAATAAATGAAATAAATCAATGGATAAATAAAATAAAATAAAATACAATAAAATACAATAAAATACAATAAAATAAAAACAAAATATAAAATAAAGTAAAATAAAATAAAAATAAAAACAAAATATGAAATAAAATAGAATAAAGATAAAAATAAAAACAAAATATAAAATAAAATACAATAAAAATAAAAACAAAATCTAAAATCAAATAAAATAGAAATAAAAATGAAAATAAAATAAAAAAAATATGCTTAGCTCTTTCATTTCTATATAATGTAAGAAAATAATGTATATACAAGAAATAATATATGTAATAATGTATATCAA
>CAUZXS010001557.1:0-10000 GCA_963585895.1 Sepioteuthis lessoniana
ATATATATATATCATCGGCTGAAACGTTGTGAGTATAACAATAAAGGTCAGATCAATAGTTCGAATATTCTTAGTAATAACAATTATTAAGTTTCATCACAGAGACTTAGACAAGAGAATTTTATACAGACACAAATGTATCTTATATCCATATAACTCTCTCGCTCTGTCACTTTTTCTCTTCATCTCCCCCCCTCTCTCTCTCTCTTTCTTTCTGATTCTCACTTACTCTCTCTCTCTTTCTTTCTCTATTCATCTCCTGCTCCTCCTCTCTCTCTCGCTCTCTCTCTCCATCTCTCTCTCTCTCTCTCTCTCTCTCTCTCTCTTTCTGATTCTCACTCACTCTCTCTTTCTTTCGCGCTCTACCTATGTTAACTGAAGGAAAACTTTTATTATTTCTGATTCTTAGTGCTAGATTTTTGTACGACACATACGGATTAGCTAAGTCGCATTATAATTGAAAGAAATGCAGATTAAAATATATCAAATTTTGCAAATGCCTTCGTCTGTAAACTAAGCTTATTAAATATCATAAGCTGTGACTCACAAAGATGTGTCTAACTCTGTGTGTCGGATTAGTGTGTCAGATTTGCAACAGTTGTAATGTGGTTTCTCCGTGAATCGTTTCCTTTGCCGTGTCTGAGACGATATATACTTTTCAATTTCTCTTTCTCACTATATATATATATATATATATATATATATATATATATATATATATATATATATATATATACGTACGTGTGTCTATCTGTTTATCAAAGTTTCTGCACGAGCAGGATACGACAAAAGGTCAATATTTTAAGTGGAGTTTAACAGGTTTAAGCTCAGAGTACTTCTCCTTAACCAGTTGCTTAACGAGCCATATAATCTCCCCTTAAATTGAAGAAGAAGAGTTGGATGTTTTGCCTTTTTCAATGAAATTAGCGCTATTTGAAATACGAGCAACCTCGTCAAGAATTTGAACTTCGATTCACCGTATGTATTTCTTAAGACACTTTCCTTTATTCCACTAGCATATCTATAAAACTTGTTCCTCCATGACAAAATCATGTGTAGAAAAGAAAAAAAGAGATTTAACAGTATATGTAGTTATCAAAATTGTATCACAACACTTTATTGTGACTAGTACCGAGATGGGATCGAAACCCGACTTCATACTCAACGTAAGCTAAAGATTACATATACGCTATCGGCGACCAAAGTATTCAATTCATGACAAGATTATATATAAAAAATAAATATATATATGTATATATATATATATGTTATATATATATATATATATATATATATATATATATATATATATATATATATATAGTAAATAATTGTTTTTTTGACATTTAAACCTTACTTACGCAAAACTGAATTATTTGAAATAGAACTGTTTTGACATTCAACTGTGTGAACAAAAATGTTTTGGACAATTAAAGTCTGTACTCATGTTAAATTGAATTATTTGAAATAGAATTGATTATTTGTATAAAAATGTATCTGGCATTAAATAACCTACAAAAGATGTTATGCCATAACCCTAAACAACCAACCAAGGAACATGTTAATCTTTCGTAGACTTATTTGTTCCTTTCCTCAGTTAGAGACACCACACGAATAAATGATTTGATCCTGGCCGTTGACCTGTTAGGTTCTTCCGCCCTGCATTATCCACGTTACTTCAAATCTACCATGCTGTTTTCCATGGCTTACAGTATTATAAGTTTAATAAAAAAAAGTGTTTCTCCTTAAATTTGTTCAATTTAAACTTAGGGAAGTAGCATCCTCCTATGGACCCCTACACATAGACGAACCAATATTGGCCAACCAGATAATATTTATATATCGGTTCTGTCTGGAAACAGGGTGTAATTAGGAAGACCTGGAGGAAGTGATGTATGATAGGAACAGATGAAGAGAGAGAGAGAGGGAGACAGGGAGAGTCTTTAAAATTCATGTCCTCAGCGCGACTGAATGGTTATGTATAATATAACATAATATCACATCGTGCTGTAGTGTAAGATAATATGATATTACATTCTATTAAAGAGTCAGGCTGTTGAGTATTCATTCCACACCACTTACGATTTTCAAATAAGGCTTACTATTCACAAATGGCCAGAAGAAACTATAATATAGTGTTATATCTAATGATTTTATATTATACATCTCAACAGTCACGCTCACACTCATACACAGCCGCTGTTTGTACATATGTGAAAAAGTTCACAGAAAGCTTTTTACCAATAAAAACCAGGCACTTCACCAGCGATGCAAGAAGTATGTGGAGCACATTAGGGACTATGTTTAATTATCATTTGGTCACTTTCTATGAGAGCATTTTCTCTGTCTGTTTGTATGTCATACACACAAAAACGCACCCACGTACTCGCGAGCTCACAATTAGGAAAGAGACTAAACATCATAACCATATCTTACAATCACTTCTGTCCTCAGGAATTCGGATGAATAAATGTATGAAGATTGTTTACGTGAAGCTCTGAGTCGGAATCAATTTGAATTTCCCTTGTTTTATTTCATAATTGAAATATTGTAATATCGTGGGATTCCTCGTGGCGTAGAGGCTAATGCAATAAACTGTCATCTTGTATAACGTGGATTCAAACTTTATTCGCGATATAGATATCACATTCCTGTCATTGGTAAAATAGAAAACTTAAAGATCGATTTGGTAGTAAATAACCCGAGAATGTTGAAATATCACAAACAACTTAAAGACTTCAAAACATAATATTACTCTGTATTTCTATGCTTAGAGCACTAATGATTTTGACTGTTTTTGGCAGCAACCTTTTATTATATATATATATATATATATATATATATATATATATATATATATGTGTGTGTGTGTGTGTGTGTGTGTGTGTGTGTGTGTGTGTGTGTGTGTGTGTGTGTGTGTGTCGTTGATCAGCAGTTATTCATTTAAGTATTTTTGCTTAAATAATAAAGACACATTTTTTTCCATAATATTTTATGAGGATCCTTTCAAGTTTCCTGACAAGTGTTTTGGTTTTAGGTTGGAGTTGGTAGATGAATTTACCAATATTGTTCGTGTTCTTTCGGATCTTTCATAGGTCATCATCAGGGGTCATTTGCAAGTGTAAAGCTTGTTTATCTATTTATTTATTTATCTTTTAATTTTTAGGTCTTATCATTACATTGAAAAAATTACGTTAACGTACAGCTGGATCAAACTGAAATACTGTTGACAATGAGCGAATTAAAACAGAACGTATTCAACAGAAATAGAAAATTAACAAAATTTCTAAAGGCATTTCAAAACTTTGTTGTTATTTTCAAAGTTATTTCTATAAATTCTAGTTTTTTTTGTTTATTATGTAGGGTTTCTGGGATTTGTTATCGCAGCTTATTAATTTCCTAGACTATTGTCGTGATGATTTCGATTACAATTTTTCAAAATTTGAACTTAGGAATAGAGTGGCTTTTAAGATCTTGGATTATAGAGGTCAAATCATTAATATGCAAAGTAAGCCGTATTGACGGGATCAATGAGGTAAGAACAACGAACGAAGACACAGTCTCCCAATGGACTTTTAAACATATGTATATTGGCCTATTGAGCAGAGTGTTTGCCAATGGTCCTGGAGACCGGGGTTCGTTTCCCGTCCGAGTCATACCAAAACACAAAAAATGGTTTCTTGATGCCGCCTTGCTTAACAATCAGCATTAAAAGGTAAATATGAAGGGTATTGTGGATCAATCAAGGGAATTGAGTAGCGACCTTTCCTAAACATTGGTGTAGTGGCAATTGAAACAGGAGCCTTCGAGTCATCTTCGACTATTATCGCCAACTTCACTTACATATATATATATATATATATATAGTTATCCATAGACAGACTTTATATTAAAACTCTTCAGTGTGGCTAGACACGTGACATTCTTGAAGTTGGAATAAATATATATATATATATATATATATATTTCATGTGAGTATCCGGATCATCTTAAAAACGTTTCAGTTGAACCCCTATATAATAATAATAATAATAATAATAATAATAATAATAATAATAAGTAAATATATAATAGTTTTTATATATATTAAATAGCATGGAAGCTTGATTGTGACTTTGGATTTCATGACGTTTTATAAACGACAATCATCAGGCAGAGAAAGAAAGATAATGAAGAAATCGAAAAAATCGAAAAATAGTCAAAGAACGTTCTTTTTACTGTATTTGTCGACTTTTTCGATTTCATGAAACCTTAATTCACAGCTCCCATTGTTTTAAATGTAATTAAAACTAATATATATTAACTTATTAGATATATATATTTATATATAAGAAAAACCAAAAACCGGTCACTTTAGGATTATGAATTTATTTCCGTCCTGTTATGTGTTTCTGATTTAAACCAAAAACACGAAGAAAGATTTTCTGTTTTATTTTATCCATAAGATCTGAAGAAGTCCAGTTAAATATGTCTCCGTGTTTTTGGTTTACCTCAGAAACACATAACAGGATAGAAATAAATTTATAATCCTAAAGTGACCGGTTTTTGGTTTTTCTTGAAATTCTTGTTCTGTAATATTAATTACATTAAGCTCGTTACCAGGAAAATTTTAATGTTCAAGTTTTGAGTGATTTTTTTGTCCTCATGGAATTACTCCTAACTCTGGTTTAACTGGACCGAATAATACCTATATATATATATATATATATATATATATATATATATATATATATCCAGTCAATTTCAAAGATTAAGTTTCCAGTTCAATCATAGTCATACAATTGTAAGTTTGTGACAAAAAGAAGATTTTTAAGCCTTCTAGAATTCCGCAATCCACAATTAGTTCTGGTGACATCACTATGGGGCAATGCATTAAATCTTGTCCTCGAATTCGTCCTCGGGTCATTCCAGTTTAACGTGCAACTTTTCAAATTCAATTATTCCTCTGAAGTACCCAATCCTCTATTTATTTTGGTTGACAACATGGTGTTCAAGAGGAGATAAAGAGAGGTTACGGACTTTAAGGTTGTATTAAGGCTTGTCCTTAAAATGCTGCAAAGTTTAATCTACATTCTGACAACAGTCGTATTGCAAGCTTTATATGAAGCCTATAGAATTTTTTTGTCATTCATTCTCATGACATAGTCAGTCCATGTTAGGTACGACTGCAAAGGATACGATTTAATCAGTGCGATGTTACATTAGCAGCACATTTCTGCATTTGAGTTATTGACAAGGCAAGAGTATGTTGGGAACGAAGACAACTTCCAGGAAAGGCGTATATATATTTATGAGGGTAATTCAGTAAATAAGAGGGATTTTTTCACAGAGGAGAGCCTGATTATATATACCAGTGGCATTCAATAACTAAGAGGATATTTTTGACTGAAAATGGACTGATTATATATATATATACTTCATTCAATAGATTAGAGGATACTTTTTACTGGGAAGCGACCTGTAATACGTACAAGGGTCACTCGATAAATTAGGTTGGTTGGTTGGTTGGTTGGCTTTTATGGTATAACAACCTTTGTACGTTATTTACCACCAAATGCATTTTTATGAAAATAGTTCTATTTCAAAAAATTCAATTAATCATGAATACGCAGTTTAAAGGTGAAAAACATTTATATTTCAAGCTATTCAGTTTATTCAAGCAGTTCTACAGTTAAATGTCAAAAGAGTTCTATATTAAACAATGCAGTTTAGTGTAAGTACAGTTTCAATGTCAAAAAACAGTTCCATTTCAAATAATTAAGTTTTCAGCATAAGCACGCAGTTTAAATGTAAGTATCATTTCAGTTTAGCATAAGAACGAAGTTTAAATGTAAGTACGGTTTAATTGTCAAAAACATTTCTATTTCAAGCTATTCCGTTTAGTCAAACAATTCAGTTTAGCATAAGTATGCCGTTAGTTCTATTTAACCCATAGATAGGGCCCTATCAGGTGCTACCACACCGGGTCAGAGTGAACCTGGAAACAATGGCAATGAAGGGGTGCTCTGCATTCCCCAAAGCACCAGCATTACTGAAACATCACCATGAGATTGTTTAGTGCCATATCCAGGACACTCATTGAAAGGGTCTTACCCCTCTGCAGAAGTGCAGTCAGTGTATTCTACAGCCCCAGCCGACTGGACAAGATAAATTAGGATATTTGTTTTTCTGCGTCGAGGCCTGTTACATATATAAAGTTCATTCAATAAGTTAGAGGGAATTTTTTGACTGAAGAGGGACCTCTTATATTTCAACGAGGGCTATTAAAAAATGAGGGCTTTTTCACAAAGTAGGGGCCTATTATATATATGATATTCATTGATCAAATAAGAATTTTTAAAGCAAAAATAATTTTTCAGGACATTTTTCCATCAATTAAAACGCTTCATTATTTGAAATGGGTTTATAGCTACAATTATTCTAAACTCACAAAAATATTCCGTCAGGCCTAAAAAGAAATCTGTCATTAAATTTTCGATGGCTTCCATGGGCAACCCATGGAAAATGTATAATGTGTTAGGAGAACCATGTTTTGGGGAAAACATTTTTACAAATTAACTGATCATGGGTTTACCACTCTGAGCAAGAGTCACAAAGAAAAGACAATGTATAGAGTGGAAACACACTCTCCGGAAAAAAAAAAGAAGTTCCTGGTGCAGCACTAGTAACAATTGTCTTGTTGACTGTGTTCTGAGACATGAAATGGCGATTTACTCTTGCGTCTTGATGCAAGCTACTCCGACAATTGTTTTCATTCAGTGAATGTTACCGTTTTGTTTGTTTTTGTTTGGTTTCTTTGTTTTAATGGGATTTGAAATTTCAAGGATTATTTGAAGTCAAAGCTATCTTTTGTGGAGGACATATGGGGTTGTATATATAATATACAGCTAAAAGAAGGGGAAATCCATACATATCCCCTGATTATTTGTTCGTAAATAATATTTTAGCACGACTGGCGAGGTGGTTTAATTACTACCCTGCTACTACGGCAAGAGTACTCCCCCTTTATCTAAAGACCCATATATATTTATATATATATATGTATATGTGTGTGTGTGTGTGTGTGTGTGTGTGTGTGTGTGTGTGTGTGTGTGTGTGTGAGTTCGCGCGCGTGTGTACGTGTAACTAGGCAGCAGAATTAATTTTGAAAAAAGCGACAATGTTTTGAAATGCCTTTAGATTTTTTTTAAAAAATACTCAGTATTTCTTGATAATATTCTATTTCCGTTGATAGCGTTCTGTTTTTAAATTAACCAGCAACTCAGTTTTATCCACATCTGCATTTGCGTTGTTTGTATTATGTTATAAAAACCAAAAACACTCAAAACTCTTTAAAAACATTCTTTACATATGCAAGCAACCCCTGATGATGGACCATCAAATGTCCGAAAGCGCTCGTGACAATTTTGGTAAATTCATCTACCAGTTCCTACCTGAAACCGAGACACTTATCAGGAAAATTTAAAGGATTTTAACTGATTTATATAGACAAAATGTGTCTTCATTATTTAAGCGAACACACACACACACATATATATATACGAATATATATACATATACGAGTATGTAAGCATATTTACAAACCATGAAATATATACATATGAGGATCATTAAATAAGTTTCCAGACTTTTTTCGTATGGGCATTTTTATTGACAGTACACACATGAAACTCTAGTCCCCATCGGAGTAATCTCTTCCGGCTGCAATGCTCTTGTTGTACTGTTCCATCAACTTCTGGAAGGCCCCATGGAAGTCCTCTTGTGTGAGCGTGTCAATAACCTTCATCACAGCATCTTTCATCTCCTCAACTGTCTCATAACGACAGCCTCTGAGTTTAGGGAATAAGCAAAAGTCCCAGGTAACAAGGTCTGGACTCTAGAGAGGCTGAGGAAATGTCTTGATGCCCATCTTGGTCAAATAGTCTGTGACAGGGATGGAGTTGTGGACTGGTGCATTGTCCTGGTAGAAATGCCACTGACTCGATTTGACTCGATTCCAACCGAATCTCTTCCAGAACTTCCTTAAAACCTCAACATAGTAACCCTAACCCTAACCCTATACCCTTTGGCCAATCAACTCTGGTCTATTGACTTCTTTACTCCTCCCACATCTCTCATCATCCCACACAGACTCCCGCTTTCCTTGAATCTCTTATCCCACTCAAAAACTGATGCTCGATTAATGCAAGATGGTCGAAACGCAGTCTGAAGCATTCCATACGTTTCTGCGGCATTTTTTTTTTCAAGTTTAAAACAGAATTTTATTGCATATCATTCTTCTAAAGTGTCCTCACGTCCAGATTGCATTTTTGAAATTCGCCAGCTCTGACAATCAGGCTTTCGTAGGGTGTAATCCAATTCAGGCCTTAGCTATTAATTTGAACCTGAAATCATAAAAATTGTTCAGTCATCTCATCAAATGTATAGAGAATTTACAACAATTTTAAATGTACAAAAAAGTCTGGAAACTTATTGAATACACCGTATATATATATATATATATATATATATATATATATATATATATATATATATATATATATATATATATATATTTGTGTGTGTATGTGTGTGGCGTGTGTTGAGTACAACATTTGTTCATTTCACGATTCTTTTGTGAATTTAGGGTCACGACTCCTTTTATCCCTTAAGATAACAGCCTGTTCCAATTGGCTCTAAGATTTTCGTTAATTATTGGCAACTTTCCACATGACTCCGGTTTGATTTAGTGCCACACTTTGCTTATTGCCGCAAGGGGAATAGCAAAAGCGCTAAAGAATTTACACACAAGGAAACTCGTTGATCTTTTATGCCAATGAAATATCCGTTTTCAGGCTTTCAATATTCGCCATAAGACCAACATTTTAAAGCTCTCATTCCATTTTTCGTAAAGGTCAAAAGCTAGTTTACTACGGTAGGTTGGTTGTTTAGGTTTTATAGCATATCAACCTTTGTTGATTATCTAATGTCAGATCCATTTTTATAAAAATAATCAGTTCTATTTTAAACAATTTAGTTTAGCATGGGTACACAGTTTAATTGTCAAAAACATTTCTATTTCCAGCTATTCAGTTTTGTTAAAAAGTTCTAATTCAAACAATTCAGTTAAGTATAAGTATAGTTTTTGTCCACATACAATTAAAAGTCAAAACTGTTCTATTTCAAGTAGTTCAGTTTAGGATAACTACGCAGTTTATTTCTATTTTAACTGTAGATTGGGCCCTATCAGGTACTACTCCTTTGGGCCAGAGTTTACCTTGTAACTATGGCCATGAAGGGTTGCTCTGCTTTCCACAAAGCTCCTGCATCATTGGAATTGCACAGATTGTTTAGTGTCATATGCAGCGGTGGAGTCTGTAAATGCTACAGCCCCAGCCGACTGCGCAATACACAAGTTAATTTTAAAAATCAGTTTTATTTCAGATAAGTCAGTTTACATGTCAAAACAGTTCTATTCTAAACAATTCAGTTTGGCTTTAATACATTGTGTAAATGCAAAAGCAGTAAACTTTCGAAATCATGGTTTAGTTCTATTTGACCCATAGATAGGACCTTATCAGGTGCCAGCAATCCGGGCCAGGGTGGACCTGGAAGCAACGCCGAAGAAGGAGTACTCCACATTCCCCAAAGCTGCAGCATTAGTTGAATCTCACCATGGATTGTTTAGTATCATATCATCGACACTTGTTGGGATGAGGTTCTTGCCCTTCTGCAGAGATGCAGTCGGTATATTCTACAGCCCCGGCCAACTGGACAAAGTTTCGTATGAGTAGTATATCTATGTCTATATTGTCATGAAACTTCTCCAACTGCTTTACTGTCAGAGAGAGTGACAAGCTTTTAGTCTCGACACTTGTACCTACATCTTTTGCCCGGAAAACGCAAAGCTTATTGTTGGTGTTATGTCGAGCAATACTTTTATTTCGGGATGTTAATCAAACACAAGTGAACACGGAAAACTATGACAGAGATTTTTGAACAAGGCAAAAAATGAAGACAA
>CAUZXS010001557.1:12500-98790 GCA_963585895.1 Sepioteuthis lessoniana
ATAAGAACATTTGTAGATTAAGATCAACTGATTCAGGGACATATATCGAGAGCGTTTAGATAATATGATATCAGGGTTATGGTAAAAAAGCATTTAGAATTTTTAGGTCTATCGCTTACACTGGTCTTTAATTAAAGAAAGAACAAGGCATGTATTATTATTTTAGTGACGACTCCGAATGACAAATATGAGAACTTTCTCAATAGCCACATAGAATCGGCAGCAGAAGGCATACCAACTAAACAAAGAGTTAAACCTAGCGTCCCATGGGAGACATTAGGGGTTAGAAAAAACATGCAGACGTTAAAATCGCTTCCTAATGCAATAGAAGGAGCCCAACAAATATCAATGCTCATAACCTTAAGAAGGTACAAAATGAATTAACTAACCTATTGCTAAAAGAACAAACAGAATTCACACAAAATCAGACCAATGAGAATAGAGACTCGGTTGAAGATAGAGAATCTAGGATAGCATGGTAGAATTGATTTATAAATGCATATATTTAAGCATGTTTATATTAAATCATCATCATCCTCATCATCATGTCGTGCTGGTAGCATGGATATCCCTGACCCTCTCTCGCCACTTCTCCCTATCGTTCATCGCCTCTCGCAGGTCTTCAGGGCGACATCCTGTATCCTCACATAGTTGCTGAATGTATGTTCGTGCTGGTCGTCCTGCTTTTGCTCGGCCATGTGTGGGGGTCCATAAGAGTACATCCCTTATGAGCTCGTCCCTGCTTCTCCAGCAGTGTCCTGCATGTCTGGTTCGTCTAACTTGAATAGTTTTCGTGATAGGAGGCTGGTGGCCGTACAGTTGGTGTCTTGTGGGGTGTTGCCGCCAGGACTTGTTCAAGATTGCTCGCAGCATTCTTGTGTAATTGCCGTCTAGCTTCTCCAGCCGTTTTGATAGAGTCCATGTAGTGCATCCATATAGCAGTATCGATGTGACCGCTGCCTGGAAGAAACTGCCTTTCATTTTATCGGTTAGGTCTGATTTCCATATAATCGATATCCTATTGATAGCTGTCCATGCCTTCGTTAACCTCGTGTCGATGTCTTTTTCGGTTGATGCGATGCTGCTTCCTAGGTAAGTGAATTTGTCTACTAGTTTAAGAGGGGTTCCTTTTAGAGTGGAGATGTCACCCGTTTGATTATAGCATATATAAAGACAAATTGTATCTGTATATTTTAATTAAGGTCCTTTCAAGTTTTCTGATGTGTCTTTGTTTCAGGTTGGAATTAGTTGATGAATTTCCCAAAATTGTCCCAAGCGCTTCCGGACCCTTCATAGGCCATCATCATCATCACTTATAAGAAAACTTGAAAGGATCTGAAATGAAACATACAGACAAAATTTGTCTTTATTATTTAATGAAACATCCTTAAATAAATGACTGCTGCCTAAGTACACATACTTCAAAATACACACACACTCAAACACACACACACACTCATATATATATATATATATACAAAGGATAATGAACTTAAATACTACTATATTTTTATAGATATTGTTGAAGTGTTCATCTTTGATAGACAGAAAACTAATTCTTCACTAAATTCATTACTTTTTCAATGGGGTTCAGAAGCGGCTTTTTCTCGTCAGACCAGACAATCATCGTCACCATGGCAGCCTTCATCAAATAGTTGACAGAGTTGAGCCACGTGTTGTTTTCGATGATAAACCAGATATCGTCCACTGGTGGACTTAAATTATGAGTTCTCGGAAGCCACGCACTGAGTGTAACAAGATTATTAAAATGTTGTCCAGTTACTAGTGGGTAAGGCAGTACTGTGTACAAAGAGCGAACCTCTATAAGATGCTAAAAAAGATGTTCCTGCATGCCTGAGAGTTGATGAGCTTGAGTTTGTTTGGCGTCGTGACTTATGATATGATGAGCGTACAGGATAAAATCGTAGAGTTTTCTATCGATGTCTACTCGCTTTAATGTTATGTTCCCAGCGTCCACTGCTTACACAGGACCCCCAAAATCATATAAACATTTCCTGGATATTGAATGCAAAGCTGCTACCTAGATTGGAACGCGAGATAGCTGGTTACCCTCACGAAGCTGCCCATCTAAAACTCGCTCTGGTCGAAGATAAGTGGTACAAATATGGTTCTCATTTTGATTTTCTATGACAGATTTGAAGCTTTCATGTCAATTTTCCTGGTACTTTTAAAAGAAAAATGCGGATGCTAACATTAGATGAATCACTTCTAGAGGGTCACTAGTTGGTTCTTCTTCTACTCTAGCCAGTTGCTTCTCGTTCCAGTACAGGAATGCCCTGGACGAGAGAGACATGGCATTAAAAGCCAGCAGACGTAGAAAGAAAACGAGTTGGTTCTGTGTGCGTATCACAGCATCACTCATGCTGCTTACCATTACATTTATGGTCAAATAAATGTCTGTCTTCAAATAAAACTCCCTCCCCCTCTCTCTCTCTCTCTCTTTCTCTCTCTACCTTGCTCGCTTTTTATCTTCTTCCATACCCACGCCCACACATACACACTGAGGCACACACAACACACACACTTATATATAGATATATATGTATCATCATCATCATCATCATGTCATGCCGCTAGCATGGATATCCCTGACGCCCTGACCCTCTCTCGCCACTTCTCCCTACCGTTCATCGCCTCTGGCAGGTCTTCAGGGCTACATCCCTTATCCTCACATAGCTGCTGAATGTATATTCGAGCTGGTCATCCTGCTTTTGCTGGCCATATGTTGGGGTCCATAGGAATACATCATTTATGAGCTCTTTCCTGCAGTGTCCTGCATGTCTAGTTCGTCTAACTTGGATAGTTTTCGTGATGGCAGGTGGCCGTATAGTTGGTGCCTTGAGGGGTGTTGCCGTCAGGACTTGTTAGATATTGCTCACTGCATTCTTGTGTAATTGCCGTCTAGCTTATATATATATATATATATATATATATATATATATATATATATATATATATATATATATATATATATTAAACAGGTGAGAGTAAAAAAATTGTAAAAAAAATATTTGCCCAATATAAATGTGCTCAAATGAAACGTAAAAGAAATTAAATCGCACCTTTTATTATAATAGTTTCATTGCGAATTGTTAGATGTATCAACTAGGATACAATCAATTTTTGTTAGTTCGGAATCTGTTTCTGTGCCACATTAAACTGGGTAAGATTAAATAAACGACCAGATTAATTATCAATATTCAATGTTCCTATACATTTTGCCAACATTTTTGAGCAACTTCCCAATTTAGCTATAAAAGGATCGTAATATAAAAATTAGTAATAATCACTTTATATAATCATAGAATTTATTTTTCATAAAAACTTGAATATGCGTGAAAGAAATGCTCGCAAAATTAATCGGGATACCTATTAGTGAATACTGGAGAGCTCGTGCAAGGGGACGAACTAATATTTGAAATAGGCAACTTGTTTTCTCTTTGTGGTAAACTGGGCGTTTTTATTTTTTGTTTTTAATTTTCTTTTATTGACAATGAATTTGGTTTCTTCCATGTTTTTCGTCGTGTTCTGGAAATTAGAATTAGCTTTTTCATTTTTCAAAGGGGTTATAGCATAGTCTTCGCCTATTGATACGTCTGACTGATGCCACCTAGGCTGCAAATATAAAAGATCTTTTGTAATATGAAAACTGTCTCTATTAGCAACCACAATTGTTTCTGGCCTCTGCTAACGTACTTCTATAAACTCAAACATCTCCGCTCCAAACAAGTCGTACTTCTGATCGACGGGCAGCAGAGTTCGAATCCTGTGAGAAATCTCACTCTCAACAATGCTGTTGGAATGGTGAGGCGTTTACAGTTCGATTTGTCTGAAGACACCGGTTCTTTCTCCGATCATTTGCTTGATATTAACAAAGTATTTTGATTATAGTAAGCCAAGGAAATAGGTATTTCTAAAAAAAAATAATTAGCCGTTGAAGTCTCTTCTGGAGACGAATGTTCTGAACTAGATAAGTTGATCCCTTCTTTGGAAGAACAGCAATGCAAGTGATTAAATATAACTGTTTAATGTAAGTGTATTAAGTAAAATACGACCAACTATCGTATGGCATCTATAGTTATACTAAACAGGGTTAAGCGTCTGAATTGATTATAAGTGTGTTGGGCTAAAGGTTACTTTTGCTGCTTTGTGAAATTAAAGAATTATTTTGAAGAATGCTTAGGCATTTGAGTTAGAGCTGTTATCTTTCGGCTAACTGCTATTATTACGTGAGCGTTTTGCCTCTCTCAATACGGGTCGATTCGTTCCTTTTGCTATCCAAACACCAACTGAACTCGTGACGACAAAGTCTAACATTACATGTATGTTTCTTCATTATTTAAATCTATTCCCTCGCTGAAAATACATCCCAAATCAGCTTTTATTCAAATCAAGTACAAGGGTTACTTTGTCTTCACTTAATAAGCCAAAATAATATTCCAATCTTGTTAGCCCAGGGGAGTCAGTCTGGCAAGCTTCAAAATCCATGAGTCGGTTTTCACCTCTCGCTATATGATGTCTCAATCGGTTTTCTCAATAATCAACCTGTTCTCTAAGAAAATTACAAAGATCTGATTCTTCACACCAACCCAATCAGAATGTTACGATATTCTTCAACTCGTCTTACCTCACATTACAGGCATTTTACTTTATTACAGCACCAAATAAGTGCAGACGTTCAAAAATGCTGAACATATTTTGTTCAAAATTTTACCTCAGCAGCCACAATTCTTCTAAGATACATCTGATGGTGAGGCACCTGTTCTTGAGATAAGGAGGGATTTGAGTACCCGTTCATTGCAGTTATTCACAGGTGGTGGTACCTGTCGAAGTCGCAACTATGGATCAAAAGATCTTTTTGAAAAAATTATTCGTATGTGATAGGGAAGTGTGCAAAAAACTCTTATGAAACAATATGGAAAAAAATGTAAATTAAACTGTTTGAAATGTCCTTAAAGGTAATCAATCAATCCTTCAGCCCAGTCAGCAGGTCTTGTAGAAAACCACCGACTGCTTATCTTCAGAGGGGTAATTATTACTTATTTTTATATTACGATCCTTTTATAGCTAAATTGGGTAAGGCCCCACCCCCATGACTGTCTTTTATGCGATACTGAATAATCTGAAAGTGAGGCCCCAGTCCTGGAGTTTTGGGGAATGCTTTTTCATTTCTTTTGCAATCAGGTCCATTTTAACCTGGGGTGTAATTAACTCTTAGGGTACCATATCTATGGATTAAAATAGAACTATTTACCAGACTTAAAACTATGTAACTGTGTGCAACCATATAATTAAAGTTAAATTGAATTGTGTGTATTAGCCAGTAATGTTTTAAAACATTTAACTGTGGGAAAATAATGCCATTAGTTTAGTTCGGTTTGATTTGGCTTCATGGCATATCAGCAAGTGTAGGCTATTTAATGCCAAATCCAGTTTATAGACATATATTAGATATAAGATTTATAAACATGAGTCAACAAGTTAAATAGTTCAAAGTACTGCTATGTATCACGAACAATTCAATTAAACATCAGTCATTTGTTTACACGCAGTATAAGGATCAAATAGTTCAATTTCAAACAATTCAATTTAGCATAAATCATTTGTTTACACTCAGGTTGAATGTCAAACTGTCCTATTTGACCCATAGAAAGGACCCTTTCAGATGTTACCATACCAGGCATGAGTAATCCTCGGAGCTATGGCAATGAAGAAGCAGTCCGCAATCCTTAAAGCGCCAGCATTACAGGAGACTAGCCACCAGATTGCCTTGTGCCATATCCAGGCCGCTCGTTAAGTGGGTTTATTACACGTCTGCAGAGATGCAGTTGGTCTATTCTACTCCCCACCTGACTGGGCTAGAACCGTTAGTATTTGCAATACCTGCAGTCGTTTAACTGAGCAATAGATCATATAGTTTTACATAGCAAATAGTTGGAGTCATTTAACTATGTGCAAATAATTTATTGCGATAGAAGAAACCATGTAACTGTGTGCAAACAAATATGGTCTTGTTCGTTTGAAAATGCTTTTCACAAACTATTCGATTACAAATCGCACAGTCGCAAGGCCAATGATAAAGATGGATGAGAAACTAATAGAAATCAGCTCGATAACAGATATCACCGAGGCAAGGAAATATAAAGATATATGAGGGCCAGATGAATGTAGAATATGAATCCAAAATTTAGGGCCTGTGAATCTGGAGTGGTTAATTCCCCTTAACCATTTTTAGGGTAAATATGAAAACACTTGACTGCTATATAAAATGTTTTCACCTTATCTGGTTTAACTATCTCTGTTGTAATTGAAACAAGAGGGATATCTGTGATGACAACAGCTAAGTTAATTAGCAGACATATTAGGAATAAATGTAAATCATATGTGAGATAGCCATTAGTTATACGATCTTAGTCTGTTTAGAAAATCACACCTGCTAAGGAGAGGTGACCCCTACGAGAACGCAAAATGGGAAGGGATTGACAGGTAGATTAATTCCACTCCTGTTTCTTAATCGTTCTAACAGATAACATTTTGACCCCCTCTGTCCACGCCTATGAATGAAATAATTTCTAATTTGATTTCCATTTTATTCTTATTTTTATCTTTTTTTTTTTTTAAATTTTAAATTTTTATTTTCTAATTTTTATTTTTATGTTTTCATTTTTATTTTTAATTCCTTTATTTTATCTTCTGCATACGAACTGTAACTCCACATTTGCTACTCAGCGACTAGAGAGAAGCATGTAAATAGTCATTTGACGAGATGGAGAGTATAGTAATATTCTCCGCAGAAATAAATATTATTATGATGACTTAACCGAGTTTTAGTCTCCATCAAATTGTAATATATATATATATATATATATATATATATATATATATATATATATATATATATATTGGTATTAATTAACCTACAAGGGTTGATATACTGTAAAACACAACCAACAACCTAACCAATAAGTCCGCTACAATTCCTCTTAGATAAGATAATTGATTTCTTATCAAGCTTTGTACTTTTTGGATGATCAAATGAGAAACCCGAAGGGAAGGTTGCAGATCCTGTATTGAAAATAAAAGAAAGGGTCAAAAGTAAATTGAGGAAATCCAATTAATGTCATATCAAATAGTGAGAAAGGAAACGGTATGGAAAATAACTTTCGTCAACATGCTACTGTTGATATCCTAAAAGAAAGTGTCAGTAATAATGATGCTCTATAAAAAAAAAGTTCACTTTGGCATTGTTGCTGGTGTTCTGCAAAAGGATAAATTAGCCCCATATCTGTTTATAATCTGTTAAAACTACGTACTTCGAGCGTCGATGAATCTAATGAAAGATAATGGCTTTACCCTAAAAAAGGCAAGAAGCAAACGATACCCCGCAGAAACTATTAGGGACACAGACAAGGCAGATAACAGCGCTTCTTGTAAATACACCTAACCAAGCCGAATCCAGGCTGCAAAGTCTGGAGCAGTTAGCAGGAGTTATTGGTCTCCATGTGAATGCAGACAAAACGGAATACATGCATTTAAATGGAGAAGGGGGCACCTCCTCTCTAAATGGTTGTTCTCTTAAATTAGTGTACAAGTTCACGTATATTGGTAGTAGCATCTCATCTACTGAAAGGGACATCAATGTTCAACTAGCAAAGGTGTGGAATGCTATCGACTGGCTCTCGATCATTCGGAAGTCTGATCTATCCAATAAATAAAAACAGAATTTCTTCCGAGCAACGTTTGTGTCATGCATCACATGGACGCTGACCAAACGTACAGAGAAAAAAAACTAGATGGGAACTGCACAAGAAATTTAGGAGATATATTAAACAAATCCTGGAAGCAACAAGCCACGAGACAGCAAGTGTACGGCCACCAACTTCCAATCGAAAAAAAAACATCCAAATAAGACAAACAAGACAGCGGGACAAGGAAGAACTCATGTGACGTTATCGAATAGACCCCTCCAGGCAGAGTTGGGGGACCAACGTGGACTTACAACTGCTCTGTACATACACAGGAATTAGTCCAGAATACTAACCGGAAAAAACGGATTATCGGGATGAATGGTGAGAGAGAGTCAAGGAAATATGTGCTAGGAACGTGACTCAATGAAGATGACGATGATGATGATGATACTAAGCAAGCCGTGTATGATTTTAATGATGACATGGCTACATATTAAAATGGCAATAATATCGATTGCTATCTTTTTATATTTACAAAACTAATGTTAGTATAGCCTCAAGCAAAAGGTATAGTGTACCCACCAAGAATCTGACTCATTGGGCTTCTGCTAAAATAAATGCGTTTTTTTTTATATTTTCACGTAAGATACGTATTTTGAAATAAACCTTTTTAACTAATTTACTTTAATACCAGTGTTTGAGTGAGGGAGTGATAGTTTGGTTTCATTGTTTAGTGGCATATCAATATTCATGGGCAATTTAGAGTAGAAAAATTCTTGCAGCGGAAAAGCAGCGTTGATAGTTAAGCCATTACTGAACGGATAAGAAGATTTTTACCTTTCCCAAGTGTTTTGATCCGAAAGTGAATATCATGGAGTGAAGGGATTTTTAACGCCTTTATAAAATATCAAATTCCAGTATCTTAGCCACTACACCACGGGGAATATTCCATTGAGTGAGTTAGTGAGAGGCTCAAGGCTATTTTTGTTGGAGATAGAATTGGTAACTTGAGTTAAAATCCTGACCGAAACAGTTTGCATTTCACTTTAAGAAGATTTGAATTCATCTGTCTTCCTCTTAGTTAGGGGTATATCAGTTTCTTCCAGGCAGCAGTCGTATCTATATTGCTGTATGGATGCACTAATTGGACGCTAACTAAACGGCTGGAGAAGAAGCTAGACGGCAATTACACAAGAATGCTCCGAGCAATATTGAACAGGTCCTGGCGACAACACCCCACACGGCACCAACTATACGGCCACCTGCCTCCCATCACGAAAACTATCCAAGTTAGACGAACCAGACATGTAGGACACTGCTGGAGAAGCAGGGACGAGCTCATAAGTGATGTACTCCTATGGACCCCCACATATGGCCGAGCTAAAGCAGGACGAGCAGCTCGAACATACATACAGCAGCTATGTGAGGATACGGGATGTAGTCCTGAAGACCTGCCATAGCAGACCGGGTTCTTTTGTTTAGTAAAGCTACCAGTCAAAGAATAGCTAGATTCAGAATTTGAATTAGCTATACTCTCCTTTAAGCTTAACCTTGTGTCAAATCCTGCATGCCGCAGATAAATTGTGTAAATACGTACATCAATTCTGTAGACTATTAATTAATACGTTATAGTTTTATTTCTTGCTTACGAAGCCATTTTGAAGAAGCTTTCTGCATATCATTTGATGGCTTGAGTTCACTAGAAGGGAAGAAGATTCTAGCATAAATGCTTTCAAAATGATACCTCATTGTCACTTGTCATATATTTTGCTAATTTCTTTATTTTATTCTTCTGAATAAATGAATAAATGGTCGACTTAAGAACTTTATCACATTTTTACTGCTTTATTATCCAAAAATTAAGAACAAGATAGATCTTCATATCAGAGGGTTTTGTCTCTGTGGATTTAACTAAATGCTGATGAGAATTATTTAAAAATCCACTGAAATACTAAAAAGCCAGACTTTCGTTTTCTACATGAGTACTTTTTCAGGCAACTGCAGTAATATATATATATATATATATATATATATATATATATATATATATATATATATATATATAAGTTATTAGTACCAATAGACTTATATAGACAAAGGCCAAAGGCCATATTCAATAAGGAGATAATAAATGGAAAAAATACTGGAATCGCAAGAGCCTTTTCATCCGATTTTTCAAGCGAATCTATCGGAAGTCGTTTAAAACAATGTAAACAGATTCATTAATTAAAAGTGGGTGAAAATGAGAATAGTACAGCAAAACCAAAGAGGAGAAAAAATTAATTAAAACTATGCCTAGTCAAGCAACAGTTATCTCCTATTAAATTTAAAGAGATTTGGCATTAAATAACTTACAAAGGGGGATATGCCATAAAAAACCACAAACAAAAAAACAACCAAACAAACAATATTCGACTCTTGCATCGAATGAAATGATGGTCAAAACTAAATGTTTATCTTCTGTGCGTAAATAGTCTATTGTTAGTGAGTAAGTTTTGCTTAGTCTGGCACACAATCTTCATCGTAACTTCTAATTTGACATTAATCCAAGCATTGACCAATCTTTTCATTGCTTAAGTTTGTTTTCGGCGAAGGTTAGGGTAAGTAAAAAATACTTTAATTTCTGTTCCTGTAAAGAGCAGTAGTAAAAAACATGCATAGGGTAACCCAAAGCCAAAATTTAGACCCGATTTTTCTAATGTAGGTATCATCAAGGGACGAAAAATCGAAATATAATTTAAAAACTCAAATTATAATTATCAAATGTTTTCTCTTTCCTTATTCATACCTGAATCGCCAAAAAAAAAAAAAAAAATAAGGTCCAAATAAGTTCGGCTTAGTGTTATTCTTATTGTGCTTTTAACTTAGGCAAAAAATGTTTTGGTATGGTTTGTTGGGTTTTATGGCATATCAACCTTTGTAGGTTATTTAACACCAAATCCATTTTTATGTAAATAATCTTTTCTATTTAAAACAATTCAGTTTAGCATAAGTACACAGTTTAATTGTCAAAAACATTTCCATTTCAAACTATTCAAGCAGTTATATGTAACAATTCAGTTAAGTGTAAAAACAGTTTTAATGTCGAAAAACAGTTCTATTTGAAATAATTCAGTTAAGCATAAGCATGCAGTTTAAATGTAAATAGGGTTTAATTGTCAAAAACATTTCTATTTCAGGCTATTCAGTTTACTCAAACAATTCAGTTTAGCATAAGTATGCTGTTAGTTCTATTTAACCCATAGATAGGACCCTTATCAGGTGCTACCACTCCGGGCCAGAGTGGACCTGGGAGCGATGGCAATGAAGGGGTACTCCGCAATCCTCAAATTCCCAGCATCACTGAAACCTCACCATCAGATTGTTTAGTGTCATATCCAGGACACTCGTTGGGTGGGGTGGGGGGTCTTACCCCTCTGCAGAGAAGCAGTCGGTGTATTTTACAGCCCCAGCCGAATAGGCAATAGGCTTAAAAAGACCTCGATTTAACTTGTTTTTACGTAATTGAAAAAAGAAATCAGTTCTTTTTAGTGGATTGTGAAGGAGACGAAATGTATTTTTTTAAAATTTGTATTTTTAAATCTATTCCGGGAATTTTTCCCACTTACTAAGATAAGAGAAATGAAAACTTACATAGAGAAAGATAACCAATTGAACAAGAAATTTTGTCATCCAAAGATCAGATAAGCTTTAACTGCTTTCAAACTTTGGCTGGAATGAGTTTGTCACTTTTCTGTAGATAATACCTAAAGTAAAATAATTTCTAAATGTCTGCTCGACTGTGTTTTACAGTGAGCCAAAGAATTAATAGATGCACAAATATAACAGGCCCAGTCGGCTGTGGCTGTAGAATACACCGACTGCATCGCTGTATAGTGGTAAGACTCCTCCAATAAGTACCCTTTGATATGACACAGTAATGCTGGAGCCTTGGGGAATGTGAAGTACCCCATTATTACCATCGCTCACAGGTCTACTCTGGCCTGAAGTGGTAGCACCTGATAGGGTTCTATCTATGAATCAAATAGAGCTAAACTGAGTGTTTCTGCTGAATTGAATTGTCTGAAATATGACTGTTTTGACATTTAAATTGCGTAATTAGGCTAAGCTGAATTGTTTAAAATAGAACTGTTTTGACATTCTGCTAAAGTGAATTGTTTAAGATATCACTAACAGTGTGTAAATAAATGACTGATGTTTAATTGAATTGTTACTGATACATAGCAATACTTGGAACCATTTACCTTTGTTGACTAAATGCAATATCTTGAAATAGAACAGTTTTTGACATTTAAACTGTGTAAAGTAAAAAGTATAGTTGGCGACCGTAGTCGAGGGCAACTCGAAAGTTTACCTTTCAATAGCTATTACACCGAGGTGTAGGGAAGGGCGTTACTCCGTTCCGTCGATTGCTCCACTTTACCCTTGATTCTTACCTTATTGTGCTGAATGCTAAGCAAGGCGGCATCAAGTACCATTTTTTGAGTCTTAGGTATGACTCAATCTGGGATTGAACTCCGGTCTCCCGGACCAGAGGTGAACGCTCTAACCATTATGCCAGCTAAAATTAATTGTTTGAAATAGAACAGTGTGTATGTATAAAAACAGATTTTCAATTGTTGATATGCTATACAGCCAAACCAAACCAAACAAATATTCTTCATTAAATACATACATGCATACATATATACACAGCAAATGTTTAATCCTTCACAGATTATTGCTGTCCCTTACAATCTCACTCTCCCACAATAAGAATCCCTTCCTCTGAATGAGCAATATCCTTCTAAATCAGGCTTTTCAGATACAAGTCTCCACTGGAATCAGTCTCTGTCACTTGGAGAATACAGCAGCAAATTTTGGATAAGATTCATGCAGCCCATGAGTACATATGTAACTGTATGTTTCAAAATCGTCCAATCAGCATACGTCGCCAGGCCTCCAATTTTATGGGACAATTACGAAAAAAAAATTAGTAGATGAATAAATCATAAAGGAGCATTTGACACCATGGTATTATAGTGGCAAACGCTAGTACAACAGGCATACCACTCTTGCAGCGTCATTATTATCCACTGACTTGCTGAAGCAAGGTAACTAGTAAAAACATCATTGGCAGGTGTTATATCAATTTTTTCCTTCTACTTGTGTCAGGCCGTGCAAAGCGCAACTGGTATAATGTAATCCAACAAAACATTTTTCATAGTTGAGGAATTCTCGACTAAACTGGTTCCTCCAGTGTGTTTGTCCGGTTGGGTTGATGTTTAGATACCATAGAGGATTAAAAACGTGACCTATTAAACGCTGGAGAAAGCTTTTTTGATTAACGTATACATATCACTTAATTCCTTGGAGTATTAGGCCGCTTATTCTTTGTCAAGTTAACCGAAATCCATACATGCATATATCATAAAGGCATGGTAACAACACAGATTCAATTAACTCTCTATCTATCTATCTATCTATCTCTCAATCTATGTCTCCCCCCCCATCTCTCCCTCTTTCCAGTCGTCCCTATTGGTTATCGCTCTCGATAAGTTTTCTCGACAGCCTTGTCTCCGATTTGGGTCGAAGAATGTACGTTTTTACCAGTCAGCCAAAACTATTTGTAAATATGCAGGTGAGAACGTCTCATATGAATCTGTCTCTACCTCCCAGAAGTGTCCATCAAGTCTTGTTCATCTTTCTTTCGCAGTTTGTGATATGAGTGGTAAATACCCATAGAGCAGTTCTTTTTAGAATGTGTTCAAAACAACACACTGCTTATTTGTGTGGTTTCCATGTAGATTTTTTTCCAAGGCGTTTTTGTTACCGTCTAAAGAGAGCAGCCATGCAATAATATTGACACGGCTACATCTTGAAGGAATTCTTGTTTTATTTTATCAGAGATCGGATTTCCATATTCCCGCTTACTTGTCTATAGCAGTCCACGCTTTAACTTTGCGTATTTTAGCATCACTTTCAGTAGATGAGATTTGGCTACTAGTTTATATCATTCGATGGTAAAATTCGAACATTCACAGACAAGACACCTCATATCAGTTAGGACTTGAAATGAGGTTGATGGCGTAACGGTTATCACCATAGAAATTGGAAATGGCGAAGAGAAGTTCAAATACTGAACCAACCTGCGTTACCCATATTTACCTACCCCTCCGCTCGGGCAGGATATGACGCAAGGTCAATTTTTAAGCGGAGTTTAACAGGTTTGAATTCACAGTTTTCCTTCTCCTAGACTAATTTCCTTGCCAACGCTGAAAAACCTAGTCTGCCCTACTATTTTACCGTTAGCTGGAGGGAGAATAATTGGATTCATACCTTTCCCAAGGTGAAATGCAATCAGTCTCGTCCAGGATTTGAACTCGTGTCGCCGTGTTCATTTCCTACGACGATAACCATTACACCACGGGCACCTTACATGCGTTACACTTTGCGTTTATAGCCTTGGGGAATTCATGAATCATCCTCTCGCCCCAGCTGTGAGTAAATAGTTAGCTAGACACAGATCATTAGTTTTCCATTTCCAAACGGTCTAGGAGAAGCAAACCTCTAATTTCAAACCAGTATTACTCCACGGAAAAAATACTCCTTGTGTGATAACCTACCGGTAGCGGAGGGTTAATGCATACACGGAATTAGTCTGATCTCCTCCAAATGGTGCTCGATACTACTTAGCGCCAAATCTAAGCTCCATTCATGCCTTATATACTTGCAAGACAGCTACAAAAGCACACCGTTACAGAAAATTTGATTCTAACAATGTCCAGGCGGTGGTGGGGTTCTGTGGAGTAATAGCTAACGGGGAGGAATGCAACATGCTAGTAAGCGACTTCGAGCTTCAGTCATGTTATTAGATTCACTTTTGGACAAATACCCTTGGGAAAGGTATGAACTTCCTCATTCCCCAGTTATCGTTTAAAGAGTTCCACTGTTGTTCGTTTACAAGAATTTCGTTCGTATTAAATAACCCACTAAAGTAGATATGCGATTCAGAAAAGAAACCAAACAATATTTTTGACCGTTTTCTTTCTCCGAGTTCAGCTTACGATAAATCAATTTATAAATGTCAACGGTGTGTCAACCCGTATATGGCCATTTTGGTATAGAAGTTAGGAAATTGTGTTTATGGTATATATATATATATATATATATATATATATATATATATATATATATATGCATTTTCATATATGTGTGTGTGCGTATGTTTTGTGTATATATGCATGTTTGTAAAAAAGACGCACACACAGACACGCATGTATATAAACGTCCGTCCAATTTTTTTATAGATAAATGAACATATCTGCGTTTTAGTTGTAAGAATATTTGAAACGAACCTTCATGATTTTTACCGTTCAAAACTTTCGGACTATTGTCTCCATCTTTATTGTTGAACCTACAACCTCCAGAAGACTGTCTTTTTAGAAGCTTAAGGAACCAACGCCTATGAACCTTATGCTATGTGCCCCTCTTTAATTTTCTTTTTGCGAATAACTTTCATACTTCTCGCTCAGATTAGTTTAAAATTGAACTGTTTACTCTTGGCAGTATAACAAGTTCATATATATATATATATATGTATATGACGATTTAAAAATGAAGCAAGATTCAAGACAAGGTAGTCGTCCAGTTGAGATGCTCTTAATCTGCCACATCGAAGATTACAAGAAGAATTGTTCAATTAAACCCTGAATCCAAACTTAAGACAACGGCTAAAGATGAATGTCATCTGAATTAGATCCTTATTTACAAAAGATTTGCCAAATGTTTGGAAAATTCCTAAGCCTGGAACAATGCTGGTGCCACTGTTTCTAGATCTACAACACTCTGGAAACTCCATCAGCTCGTATAGGACAGCAGGTTGTTGATTTGGAAGCCACTACTAACATTTAAACAGAAACAAAAGCATTCAATATGGACTAAAGATTATCAAAATTGGTCTATTATCAATGGAAACAAGTTACCTTCAGTAATGTATCAAGGTTTGCGATTTCCTTCGGTGACTATGGCCACCACATTTGAAGAAATTGCCCAGTCGGCTGAAGCTGTTGAATACACCGACTGCGTCTCTGCAGAGAGGTAACCACTCATCATCGAGTATCCTGGTATGACACTAAAATATCTGATGGTGAGGTTCCAGTAATGCTGGAGCTTGGGGGAATACCCCTTCATTGCTATTGCTCCCAGGTCCACTCTGCCTGGGGTGGTAGCACCGAATAGGGTCTTATATATGGGGCAAATAGAACTAAAATGTGTCCGTATGATAAACTGAATTGCTTGAAACAGAACTGTTTTGTGTGCTATACTGAATTATTTGAAATAGAAATGTTTTGACATTTAACTATGTGTAAACAAAAAACTATACTCATAAACTGAATTGTTTAAAGTAGAACTGTTTATATGCTTAAAAATTGATTTAGCATTAATAAACTACGATGGTTGATGTGCCATAAAATCGAACCAAACCAAACCAATCTGAAAAAATAGATATTATGCCAAATGCGTGAAAAAAAACTAAAATTCCTTCAATTAGTAATGGCTTGGGGTTGCATGTCTGCTTGTAGAGTCGGAAAGAACTGCTTTTTAAAAATGTTCATTAATGTTGCTGTTTATCAGGATGTCCGAGATAATTTGCTTATGCCATACACTGAATACTGCACATTGCCAAAATGCAAACCCAGTCGAAAAGTTATGAGGAAATTATGAGGAAGAGATTAATAAAATTACTATCCTTAAAAACTTGAAAATTGAAGCGAGTCATTTATGAAGTAAGGGCATTGCAGACTTTTTGTGTTATTAATGATTCGTTTGTAGAACGAACAAAGGAAATAGTTAATGTAAAATGCGCTATGACAAAATATTAATTGTATTAGATGAGTTCTTTAGAGTATATTCATTCATACTGATATTTTCTAAAGAAAAACCCAGCTTTATTCATTTATTTATTTTTTGTAGGTATAATATTCCTTAGATTTCAAAAATTTTACATTTCTCAGAAAACTTCCTTTGTGTTTAAAATACTAGCAGATTATTTTAATAAACTGAATTCAAACACGGTCAAGAGTAAACAATCATAATTTAACCGAATTCGAACGAAAAATATGAAATTTATTCGCAAAAAAAAACTGAGTATTCCATTTTACTAAATTTATACATATATATATATATATATATATATATATATATATATATATATATATATATATATATATATATGTGTGTGTGTGTGTGTGTGTGTGTGTGTCTGTGTGTCTGTGTGTGTCTGTGTGTTTTGGTGTACGTGTGTGTGTATTTTGTTAATATTTGAGTGTATCTGTATGTAGTTTTTTTCTTAACGCAGTTTCTTCTAGGCAGCGGTAGTGTCGATACTGCTAAATGGATGCACTACTTGGACGCTAACTAAACGGCTGGAGAAGAAGCTAGACGGCAATTACACAATAATGTTGCGAGCAATATTGAACAGGTCCTGGCGGCAACACCCCACAAGGCACCATCTATATGGCCACCTGTCTCCCATCACGAAAACTATCCAAGTTAGACGAATCAGACATGCAGGACACTGCTGGAGAAGCAAGGACGAGCTCATAAGTGATGTACTCCTATGGACCCCCGCATATGGCCAAGCAAAAGCAGGACGACCAGCTCGAACATACATACATTGTATTGGATACATGTTATTTTCTTTTATAACTCTAGTTTATGTTCGCCATTTTGCCCGATATTTGGTAAGTAATATCTCGTAAATTTATTTTTTAGTTGTATGTGGAAGGGAAATTAATAACTTATGTTTGAATCGATTTTTTTTTTATCAAAGTTCAAAATTACCCTATGCAAAAGTATTGGAGACATCAATTTAAGATTTTGTTGCGTAGCCTCAGTTTTGTTTCACTGCTTCCAGTCGCTTTTTAATGTTGGCCGCTAGTTTTCCACACTGATCCAGTGTTACCTTACCCCATTCTTCCTTGCCCAATTCCTCTAATTGCTTGATATTTTGTGGATTCCGCTTATGAACTTTAACCTGAAAGTATTCCACAAATTCTCAATTGGATTCAAGGTTTGGTTTGTTTTATTTTTATGGCATATCAACCCTTGTAGGTCATTTAACGCCAAATCCAAACGCCAAATAATCTGTAATATTGAAAACAGTTTATTTTAGCATAAGTACATAGTTTAATTGACAAAAGCATTTCCATTTCTAACTATTCAAGCAGTTATATGTAATAATTCAGTCAAGTGTAAATACACTTTTAATGTCGAAAAACAATTCTATTTCAAATAATTCAGTTAAGCATGAGCACGCAGTTTAAGTGTAAGTACGGTTTAATTGTCAAAAATGTTTCTACTTCAAGCTATTCAGTTTACTCAATTCATTTTAGCATAAGTTTGCTGTTAGTTCTATTTAACCCATAGATAGGGCCCTGTCAGGTGCTACCACTCCAGGCCAGAGTGGACCTGGGAGCGATGGCAATAAAGGGGTACTCCGCATTCCCCAAAGCTCCAGCACTGCTGGAACCTCATCATCAGATTGTTTAGTGTCATATCCAGGACACTCGTTGGGTGGGGTGGGGGGTCTTACCCCTCTGCAGAGGTGCAGTCAGTGTATTCTACAGCCCCAGCTGACTGGGCAATCAATTGGATTCAAGTCAGGAGATTGACTTGGCCAATTGAGAGTACTAATACCATTATTTTCAAACCATCCCTTTGTAAGTTTTGTGGTATGTTTGGGATCATTGTTGTGTTGAAGCATGAAATTCCGACCATGTCCTAAAGAAGTTGCTGATTTCTGACGGTTCATCACTAGAATCTCCCTGTACATGCTACCATTCATTCTACCATGGATAACTAGTAACTCAGCAGTGGCCTTGGATGAAAAGCATCCCCATATCATAATGAAACCACCCCCAGACTTAACTGTGGGGATGGTATTGTGCTTCTTGAATATTTAAAGTCTTTTAAAATACAAATTTTCGATTCGAAATTTGAAAAAAGTGTCATGTATGCAATACTTTAGCATAGGGTAATTTTGAACTCTGATAAAAAAAAAACGGATTAAACTATGGAATTTTAATTTTCCTTCCACGTACAACTAAAACAACTTTACAAGATATTACTGACCAAATATCAGACAAATTGGCGAACATAAACTAGAGTTATAACAGAAAATAACATGTCCCCAATACTTATGCGTTTCTCTCCCTATATATATATATACTTTTGAGTTTCCTGAAAAGTGTGTTTAGATTATATAGACAAAATGAGTCTTTACTATTTAATGAAACATGATTAAATGAACGATTGCTGCCTAACTTCACACACACACGTATATATAAATATATATACCTGTTTTTTGTGTATGTATACATACATTTATTGTGCAATTGGTGTCACGTTTTTTCTCAATATGCTTAGTCAGCATCTATGTCGTGCATCCATCTAGTTGTACTGGCACGACCGCTGCTGGGAGAAAATTGCGTTTTTTTCCATCGGCAATTGCACAAGTATGCTATGAGCTATACTGAACAAATCCTGGAAGCAATATCCCACAACACAGCAGCCGTACGCCCACCTACCTCCCCTATCAAAAAACATCTATATTAGAGAAAGACATTCGGGACAATGCTGGAGAAATAAGATCGAACTTATGAGTGACGTTCTTTTGTGGACCCCTTCGCACGGGTTTGCAGGTGTTGGACGACCAGCTAGAACTTATCAACAGTAGCTCTGTACGGACACGGGATGAAGGGTAGAAGACCTGCCGGAAGCGATGGATGATAAATACAAATGGCGAGAGAGAGTCAGAGAAATCTACGCCAGTGATATGGCATGATGATGATGATGATGATATATATATATATATATATACGTTTACGTGTTGTATGTGCATATATATACGATAGTGAGTGGTTGTAAGGGTGGCTTATATATAAATGGTGAGAGTTTTATATATATGTAAATGTATGTGGGTGGATTCTATATACATATATACATATATATGAGCATGAATTTATGTATGCACGTAAGTATGTGAATGTTATGTTTGAGTCCAAAGAATGTCACACATAGGCATGCAGAATGTTTCATGAATGTGACTTCAAAGAATATATACTAGGTGATTTGATATATATATATATATATATATATATATATATATATATATATATATATATATATATATATATGAATCCATTTCGAGTCCGAAAAAAATTACTTAGGTTTCTCCTAAGCGGATCATCAGAACATTTGTGTAATATTCTTTATTTTGCAAATTGTACCATCTGTTTTTTCACACCAGCAGAGAGAGAGAGAGAGAGGGGAGAGAGAGAGAGAGAGTGAGAGGAAACCTTCATATGCAAAAGGATAAATGTATGGAAAAGAAATTAAGATTATATTTTACGTGAATATATCATCTCGTTAACAGTCTGACCTGCATCAGAAGAAAATGTATATTTGATGACGAAATGGTGTTTTCGTCGAATCAGGGCATCTGTACTTTTAAATGAAAATACACAAATATGAATATACGTACATTTTTCTGGGAGTGTATATATCCGTAGAATAGTATGAAATTCGCTTGAGGGTTAGATTATTGCATGATAACTATCGTAAACCTGAAGCAAGAACCTCAAAGGTATTCTTTATCATTTTTTGTCTGAAGCTATGTTTGCAACATTATTTTTTAGTCTAATAATCTGTTTTATATATCAGCTTTCTATCTCCAGGGGTAGGATTTAAGCCCTGGAATAAATGGAGTGTTTTTTTATTCATTTTAACAGCATGTAAACCAGTCAAGGTTTATTTTATGACTTGAGGTTAAGGAATCGCGCCCGTTATGTGTTCATATTTGTATTATTTGTATTGTCTAAAAAGTGTGTTTTTTTTGGTGTTTTGCACACGATCCTGTCGGCTAATTTTCAAACAGATCTATATTGTCAGAGTGGAAATGGAAGTAATGTCAATGAAGGAGTACCCTACACTCACCAAACCTCTAGAAATTGCAGTCAAACAATCAGTTGCAGTCTCGTGCAATAGACAGGACACCTCTTTTGAGGTGATTTCTGAATACATTGTCGGGGATACAGTCACCGTAGTATAAACCCCGTAGGTACGGCCATCGAAGAATAAGGACAATAGCATCTGACACGATCGACGAAAAACACGTTGTTTGAAAGAGTTAATAAATAGAAACAACTTGGCCAAATTTATTTCAACGTGCTAACGATGCTCAAAAATAGACATAACCATGAGTTTTTAGTTGTTTAAATTTCTGAGACGAAGCTTGATTTAAAACCACTAGATGATTGTCTCCTTAGAAGCTTAAGAAACTAACTCCTACCCCAACCAAAGTGTCCAGAGCGTAACGGTTATAGGCGTTGGTTCCCTAAGCTTCTAAGTCGACAATCATCTAGGGGTTGCAGGTTCAATCCTGACTACAAACGAGTAGCAATACAGGAATACTTACCACTTGCACCTGGTTTTGGCTAACGGAATCAGAACAGGTTACCCTGGTGTATTCAATAAAGGACGTAGTTCGAATGTTCCGAGTAGGTTTCCGAGTTCGAAAAAGTACTAGAGAAGGCCCGAGGACATATCGGCCGAAACGTTGTGGGAATAACAATAAAGATGAAGACAATAGTCCGAAAAACCCTAATGATAAAGCTAACAAGCATATTTTGAAAATATGAAATATTTCAAATTTTACACTTCCTCAGAGCAAATGTCTCTATCTGTCTCTCTCTTTCTCTCTCTCTCTCTCTCTCTCTATATATATATATATATGTGTGTGTGTGTGTGTGTGTGTGTGTGTGTGTGTGTGTGTGAAAATATACATATAAGAAAAAACACATGGTCGTCAAAGAAAGATCTAATTATTATTATTTTTTTCATTTATTCATTTAAAAATTCATCCTCTGAATACCATGTCTTTTTTCATATCAGTACATTTTCCTACCGTCATATATAATAACAGTTTCTAATATATATATATATATATATATATATATATAGAGAGAGAGAGAGAGAGAGATGGACCCCCACATATGGCCGGGCAAAAGCAGGACGACCTGCTCGAACATACATACAGCAGCTATGTGAGGATTCAAGATGTAGCCCTGAAGACCCGCCATAGGTGATGAACGATAGGGAGAAGAGGCGAGACAGAGTCAGGGATATGCGTGCCTGTGGCACAACATGATGATGATTCTTATTTTCTATGGGTTTTTTGTCTCTCACTCTTTCTTTCCCCAAATCCTCTATATTCAACAGCTCTTATATGGATTTAATTTCTTTATGAATATTTGTTCAGTGACTACTGTGATGTTTTTGTCAAATTCATTTTGTTTTTGAAGGTCAAAGGTCTCAAATTAGGGACAAAAAGGCGATTTTATCTTTTGCTTTGTTTGTTGTTTAATGGCATATCAACCCTTGTAGGTTCTTTTACGTCAAAGCCATCCTTCGAGAAGAACAGGAGTGGTACTATTAAACGCATATCTTGAAGGATTAGAGGGTTCATACCTTTCCCAATGGTATTTGTCCGAAAGTGAACGTAATAGCGTGACTAGAGTTCGAACAAGTGTACTACGATTCAGCAGTCCAGCGCTTTAACTATTACGCCAAGAGAACATGGAAATTTGAACAAATTTTGTGTGACACATTTTCCACTTAAAACTTTTCTTTAATCCGTTCTGACTTTATTTAATTCCATTTTTCTCGTTTTCACTTCTTATAAATTTCAAGTTTTCCCATTTTTATTTTTTTCACACCTGCATTTCAAGTTTTCCCATTTTTATTTTTTTCACACCTTCTGTTGAAGAAGTTTTCTATAATGCCAAGTCTGGTTTGTTTTATTCTGTTGGGTTAGGTTGGGTTTTATGGTATATCAACTATTGTTGATTATTTAATACCGAAACATCTTTATGCATAAATAAAATAAATAGGATTCAGTTAGTTTGGGTTTTGGGGCATATCGAATATTGTTGTTTATATAATGCCAAATCATTTTTATACATATGTATAATATATAAATATTATTTGGTTTGGGTTGGGTTTAATAAAATATCAACCATTGTTGGCAATTTAATGCTAAATCCTGTTTTTCCATATATATCAAATATATATGATTTGTAAACTCATCCTGTCGATACTATTGTAGACGAGCCTGAGCTCATTCTTTTGTATACAGTTAGATTATTTCAAGTATTTCTATCTAACTCCAATATTTCTATTTACAATAAATGATTGATTTGCACACAGTAAAATCGATCCAAACATTGCTTTGTATCACTATCAATTCAATTAAACATACATCATTTATGTGCGCCCAGTTTAAATTGACAATAGTTATATGTGATCCGGATAAAACCCCCTGAGGAGCTCCCACTCTGGACCACAGTGTACCGGGAAGCAATGGCTATGAAAGGGTACACCTCATTTCTCAAATCTCCTGGGCTGGAGCCTCAACATCAGATTGTGTTTTATCAGATCCAGGACACTCTTAGTATATTGGGGTCTAAACCCCTCCACAGAGATGCAGCCGGTGTTTTGTACAGTCCCGACCGACTGGGCTATCAATAATATCAGTCACCTCTAACACAATCTACATTTTAAACAAGCCAATTTTAATTTTTTAAAGTTCTTATAAAAAAATTTTGTTTATTTGTTTTTATCTTCATAAAATTGTATGAAAGCAAGTAAAATATTTAAGAACATTCTATATTTTCCAGAGGAATAAACTTGGTCAGAACCTGTATGATCTTAAAATTAATTATTTTCATCGTGTATTCATGTCAAGCTTAATCATATTTACCTACCCCTCCGCTCGGGCAGGATATGACACAAGGTCAACTTTTAAGCGGAGTTTAACAGGTTTGAATTCAGAGTTTTCCTTCTAGACTAGTTGCCTCACAAAGGCTGAAGAACCTAGTCTGCCCTACTATTTACCCATAGCTGGAGGGAGAATAATTGGATGCATACCTTTTCCAAGGGTATTAGTGCTATGTGAAATGCAATCAGTCAGGTCCAGGATTTGAACTCGTGTCGCCGTGTCCATATCCTGTAATGATAACCATTACACCACGGGCAAGCTTAATACTGCAGCTGCGTGGGACAAATTTGCAAGTTTTAAAAAAATAACCCCTAAAATTGATTCGCTACATGCTATATCATGCTATATAAAAGTTGGTTTGCCGGGTGTATGCTTGTGACCCCTGCTGTAGGTCAAAGATATTTCTTAGTTGTGTCTTTCATCAAATGTATTAGAAATAAGCAGTTAAGTAGTATGTTGCTTAAAATGCTTGCTGTGATACTTTTGTTATAGTTTTCATTTTTCTCTTTTGTTTATTGTTTTTTAAATGTATATTTGCACCAAACCCACGTGGTTTTATTAATGTAAATTTCGGGGTGACAGTCTTTGGACAGCTCTATTATAGGTGGCTCACTATTCCTACCAAAAGTAGTAGTTAACGGGGGCAACTGCCAAAGGTGTAGATCTGACAGTCGGAGAGATCATTAACGTTTGTACTTCGTTCTCTCTAATCTTGTTCCACTGTTCGCTTGTCCAGAAAGCATGTCTCCATGTCTGCCGATTCTGTGTCCATTAGCTGTAATTGATTGTATTAGATAGAAACATTCTTTTCTAAGAAATTAGTGTATTAGATCTGTGACATTTCTTCGCCTGATTTATCTTCAAGAGTCCAATTTGCTAAACAGGAAGGTCTTACATGTTTGACATATGCTCACTCGATTACAGGTGAACCTATTACTATATATTGTGGTGCTGGTTGACAAGATCTTTGGCATTGATGATGCAGTTATTAAATTGCACATTGACAATGATTACAAAAGGTCTGAGGAATAGTAATGGTGTTTGATTAGTTAGCAGGATTTAGCTCCATAAAGAAAGGTTATTTAAATATTTCTCTAATAACGTTTTCGAATTTTTTCTCGAGTCTTTTAGGACCTTTCTATCAAATATTTTTATTAATTTTTTTAGAAGTATTTCTGTTATGCACTCTTTAAATCGTTTCATTACGATTTTGTGACTTTTCTGTTATCTACTTTTTAGAAATTAGTTGTGTGAAATTTTGAGATTAACCTTGATGATTTTTATGATTAAGGATTTTCAGACAATTTTCTTCGTCTTAATTATTTCCACAACGTTTCGGCCGATATGTCCTCCGGCCTTCTTCAGGTGTTTGTCGAACTCGGGAACCTACACGCTATGTGTCCTGCTGGACACAGAGCGTAACGGTTATAGGCGTTGGTTCCCTAAGATTCTAAGGAGACAATCATCAAGTTGTTGCAGGTTCAATTCTGAATACAGGCGAGAAACAATACAGGAATACTTAATACTTGTACGCGGTTTTGGCTATCGGAATCAGAACAGGTGACCCCGCTGGTTTCAATAAAGGACGTAGTTCGAAGTTCCGTGAAGGCGCCCAATTTCGACAAAACACCCGAAGAAGGTCGGAGGACATACCGGCCGAAACGTTGAGGAAATAACAATAAAGATGTAGACAATAGTCCGAAAACTCTTAATCATACGTTTTAGATATTCCTCATATGACTTTTTGAAAGTTTCTATTATGACATATTAAATATTCCAATCATGAAAATTCCAGAAATTTCTATCATGAATTTTAAAATATTTTTCTAATGATTTTCAGATATTTTCATAATGAATTTTTAGACTCTTCTGTTGTGACTTTTAAGAAATTTATATTATGTACCGACCCTGTCGATAAAGGTACAATACGCCGGTTAAACATCTGCAGAGAGTTACAGTCCTTCATAGGTATTACACTAATGACATCTAATGTTGAGGCCCAAGTTCCGTATTTTTAGTACAAACCTGTAAAGTTCACATCTTGGGGTCAGTACAACTGTTCAACCGTTTACAAAGGTTTATAATTATAAGTGAGGTTGAATTCACATCTCTGAGTCAGTACCACTGTTCATATGTTTACAAAGGATTCTTATTACATGAGATTTGAAACTATACAGCGGTGTGCAAATTGATTTATTGAGATAATGATACTAGATGAACAAAAGTATTTTAATCAGATACGAATACGTGCAACCATTTTACTGTGCTTACAAATGGGCTCTAACCACTCGTTTAAAAATAAGGATATCTTAAATATATATATATATATATATATATATATATATATATATATATATATTACTTACCCCTGTTACACCTGGATGCAGTATTAGGTCATTTTTTAAGTGGAGTTCAATGTTTGAATTGAGGGTTTTTCTTTTCTTAGACCGGTGACCGTAGAAAGGTAAAGAGCCTAGTCTGCCCATTAATCTATCTATAGCAGGCGGAAAATAAGTGGATTCATACCTTCCCAAAGGTATTTGCGCTATGTGAAATATAAATTGCCTAATTCAGGATTGGAGTTCGGGCTACCGTGTCCACTTCAGCAAAACCATAACATAACCAACAATATATATATATATATATATATATATGTGTGTGTGTGTGTGTGTGTGTGTGTGTGTGTGTGTGTGTAAACAGTGTGTGGGATTGAATAACTCGTAAATGTGTTATGCTTTAAGCAACAACCAACGGAATCAGATATGTACTTACAGAGGTTCTTGTTTCTCCAAACATTTTTTTAATGTCCTTATCCCATTAGCAGTATTTTCATCATGACTGTCATCAGAAAAGGGATACGCCCATTGTGGGTGCAGTTCTAGATACGTAATGTTTTTCAGATGAGAGACTGATTATAATCTTCCTCCAATGCAAAATTGCCATAAAGAATTTTTTCACGTGGTTTCCCCGGTCAAAGACATGTGTAAGATAATATCCTGGTGTTTTTTTTTTTTATGGTGACCCAAAGTCACTTCATTTAAGCAGGTTGCTATTTATCCTTGAACCATCATGGATACCGTCTATTTCATCCTTCTCATCTGGATGCAAATTCTACCATTTGCTACGGAACACGAAAAATAATATTGAAACTAAAACCACAGCTTTCCTAATGACGGTTAAAATTGGGAACATTTTGCTTTGGTTTGGATAATTTGTCTTAATGTCATATGAATCAAACATCGGTTTTTTATTGGGTATTTAATAAAAATAAACTCCCTATTACTTGGTTTCAAGTATTCCTTCCTAATATTAATAATTATATCGATTCGAGTAAGTTTTCTTGTATAATCTTGATGATCATTTATTGACATACACTTATATGGTGTAAAGCATTTCAATCTAATACAAGTTAGAATATGGAAAATATTTTAAAGACTCTTCTCGATAAGCAATTTATATGGTAAGTGTAACTTATGCTTAGAAAAGAAAATATGTACATTAAAATATTCAAATGGAAATTTGCTTAATACTAGAAATGAAATGATTTCGGCATGTAGATATAGAACAAATTGTTTTGTATAATTCAACTTGATATATTATTAACATTAAATATATTTAACTACGATTAATTAAGTGATTTATGTATTTTTAATTCAATGTATTGATATATTTATCCATATTTTTTTACAAAATACACTATATAATTAATCAATTATTATTTTTCTAATAAAGAATACAGTCAAATTTAATAGATAAAGTATAAGTATATGTTTTTATAAAACGTTAATAAAGTTAAAAATTAAAGATATTAATTAATAAAAAAAAAATAAAATTAATAGAATTATAACGAGTAGGAATTATACCAATAATATGCCGTTTTTTTGTAGGGGTGCTAAGGTAAACACAAGTTAAAGAAACGATAACCTCATATATTCATATTACAAATTATTTGTAATATTAATCATCATCATCATATCGTGCTGGTAGCACGGATATCCCTGACCCTCTCTCGCCACTCCTCCCTATCGTTCATCGCCCTAGGTAGGTCTTCAGGACAACATCCTGTATCCTCACATAGCTGCTGAATGTACGTTCGAGCTGGTCGCCCTGCTTTTGCACGGCCATGTGAGGGGATCCATAAGAGTACATCTCTTATGAGTTCATCTCTGCTTCTCCAGCAGTGTCCTGCATGTCTGGTTCGTCTAACTTGAATAGTTTTCGTGATAGGGGGCAGGTGGCCGTACAGTTGGTGTCTTGTGGGGTGTTGCTGCCAGGACTTGTTCAGGATTGCACGCAGCATTCTTGTGTAATTGCCATCTAGTTTCTTCTCCAGCCGTTTTGTTAGCGTCCATGTAGTGCATCCATATAGCAGTATCGATGTGACCGCTGCCTGGATGCAGCAGCAAGCATAGGCCTCTATGTTAATGCACACAAAACGGAATATATGTGCTATAACCAAACGGGGGACATCTCCACTCTAGAAGGAACCCCACTTAAACTCGTAGACAAATTCACGTACCTAGGAAGCAGCGTCGAATCAACCGAAAAGGACATCGAAACGAGGCTAACGAAAGCATGGACAGCTATCAATAGGCTATCGATTATATGGAAATCAGACCTAACCGATAAAATGAAACGCAGTTTCTTCCAGGCAGCGGTCACATCGATACGTGATATTAATTAAATATCAATTATATATTATTTTTTTACCTATTGCGATTATCGAGCATTTGATAAGTGAATTAGATATTAATTTTTAGTTTATTACGGCTTATATATTGATATATTGATGTAATTAATATATACGATATATATTTTTTCTTGTTATAAATAACATGAATTTTTACGATAATCTTTTTAGTTAGAATTAGATTTTGTAAATTGGGATTAGCATTTAATTAATATTTCCTCATAGCACGAATTATATTATTTAACATTGATAAAATGTAATGGTTTCAATGAAAGTAGAATGCAAAATTTAATCTCTAGATTTTAATTAGTCCTTTACCACTATTTACTTTTCCTATGGTTGACTTTTTTTTATTTTCAGTCGAATTCAAATTAGGGGTAACAGATTTTTCGTTTTTTATAGAATTGTATAAACATTGTATAAATGAAAAATAACATAGATATAATATCACCACCGTTGCAATGTAAGAACACCCCAATAAAAATGTTGGTGATACATCTGATGATGGTTTTAACAACCAGAAATAAATGTATAATTACATCAAGGGAGTGATTTTCTTTCTTTTTGCTTTTGTATATATATAAATATATAGAGAGAGATGAGTCAACCGGGTTTCTATCCCAGCTTCGGGTATCTAGCCTGTCTAGCCACACTGAAGAGTTCTGATAGAACCAAACAGATGTATCTTTGGATGACAATATATATATATATATATATATATACTTTCTTTAAAGAAAAAAACAAAGACCGGTTATTTTAGGATAATAGATTTATTTCCATTCTGTTTTTCGTTTTTGGTGTGAACCAAAAACACGAAGAAAAATATAACAGGACTTCTTCAGATCCAATGGATAAATAAAACAGATATATATATATATATATATATATATATGGGGAGAGAGACAGAGAGAGAGAGAGAGAGAGAGAGAGAGTAATCGGATGAAGACTCAAACCTGGTTAACTTGTCGTTATAAATTTATACTCTCCGTCACATCATATGACATTTTAGAGGCTTTACTGGAAGTTGCAGAACACCAAATGTAGAGTTACAGTTCGTACGTGAAAAAAAAAAAACAAACTCTTTAATAGAGATAATCCATTGAGTAAAATTTTTAATAGGAAAACAGTAAAAATTAGCTACTCTAACACCAAGAATATTAATAACATTTTAAACTACCATAACAGGAGACTACTGAATGAACTAATTGTAAACGATTGGAGTCCACACGTTGTGTTTTGTAACTGTCGGAGTAAAGAAGGGTGCCCCCAGTGTGGACGTTGCAATTCGATAAATATCGTATACCAGGCATGCATTTCTCAAACGGAACATAAAAAAGACCGAGAGAGAGAGAGAGAGAGAGAGAGAGAGAGAGAGAGAGAGAGAGAGAGTCTACATAGGCATCTCAGCTGGAAATTGGAAACAAAGATGGTATATTTATAAGCATTCTTTCTCCAATCCACGACTTAGAAACCAGACTACCCTATCAAAGTATCTTTGAAGCTTTAAAGATCAGGGAGTGTCTCCGTAAATTAAGTGGAAGATAATCAGGCATTCTTCTACGGCGAATTGGCTCAATGGTAAAAGTAAAGTTAGCGACCATAGTCGAGGGTGACCCGAAGGCTCCCTTTTCGATAGCTACTACACCAAGGTGTAGGGGAGGGCGCTACTCCATTCCCAGGATTGCTCCACTTTACCCTTGAACCGTACCTTATAATGCTGAGTGTTAAGCAAGGTGGTATCAAGTACCATTTTTAAAGTCTTTGGTATGACTCGACCTGGGATTGAACCCAGGTCTCCCGGGCCATTGGCGAACACTCTAAGGTAGATGTAACTTAAATATGGATGAGAACATTAGCATTAATAATTTTAGAAATTGAAGGCTACTGTTGAACAAAAGAAGTGAGCTCTTGTTTAAATGCAGACATAGAGGAAAATTCAAATTATCCTGACTGAGAGCCACTGAAACATAGATTCCTATGTAATTGCCAGGATTTATAAGTTCGACGAACCAGACACGCAGGACACTGCTGGAGAAGCAAGGACGAGCTCATAAGCGATGTACTCCTGTGGACCCCCACATATGGATGTGCAACAGTGGGACGACCAGCACGAACCTACATACAGCAACTATGTGAGGACACAGGATGTAACCCTGAAGACCTGCCGGAGGCGATGAATGATAGGGAGAAATGGCGAGAGAGGGTCAGGGATATCCGCGCTGGCGGCGCGACATGATGATGATGATGAATTCAGTTGTAGATATTATCAGGGCGGGGAGATTTAAAGATAGATGATGATCCGATGAACTTCAGTTAATTATCCAAAAATTAAGGTCTTTGACTCTGAAGTAGTTAATTCCCCTTGACCATTTTTAGGGTCAATTAAATACACGTAATAGCGACAATAAAAAGTTCTTTACCTTTATCATATTTAATTATCTAATCAAATTAAGAGGAATATCTAAGTTTACAACCACTAAGATAGTTAACAGCTGTATTAGGAGTAAATGTAAAATATATATGGGGATAATCATTTGTTCTACGATCATGGATTGTTTAAAAAATCCTACCTGCTACGAGACCCCCGACAAGTGCGTAAATTAGGACCTAGTTGACCAACAGAGATGCCCCACTCCTGTTTCTTGATGCTCCGAACACCTAATATTTTACCCCCTCAACCCTCACCTGTGAATATAATGTTTTTTTTTATTCACATACGAACTGTAACTCCACATTTGCTCTTCTGCAACTTTGAGTCAAGCAGGTAAAAAGTCATCTGACGAGGCAGAGAGTATAATAATATTCACCGCCGAAATGAATGTATAATGACAACTTAACAAGATTTGAGTTTCTCCTACATTTTTAGTTAATGCCTTGCAAACCTTTCTCGGTTAGGGTCGAGAACAGTTCAGCAATACTTCGAAGATAAATAGATCGGTAGGTACATTGGTTTGGTTTGGTTTGATTTGGTTTTGTTTGGTTGGGTTTTATGGCATATCATCCGTTTTAGGTTATTGAATGTCAAATCCTTTTTATACATATATATTACATTACTTGAAAACCCATTTTATAGGTAAAATTTTAAAACGAAGCTGAGCTCTTTTGTTGCACATAAATGAATGATTTCAAATATTGCCATGTAACTGTAACAATTCAATGTCAGCCATTTGTTTGCACGCACACACACACAAACACACTTATATATATATATATATATATATATATATATATAATCAGCTAAGAAATTATATATATATATATATATATATATATATATATTTATATATAATTTCTTATCTAATTTTATCTTAAATGAGTTACATCTAATTTGTTTGTGTACTAGGATTGCTATTGTTTCAACACAAACGTTTTCATTTATTGCTCACACATATGTCAAAAAAGTTCTACTCGAACTATAGATTGGACTCTAATGGGTACTACCACGCTGGGCCAGAGTGGGCCTGGGAACAATGGCAATTAAGGGGCACATTCCCACAAGTTCCAAGACTGGAGTATTATCATAAGATTGTTTAGTGCCATGTCCACGTCCCTTATTGGTGGAGTCTTACGCGTCAGCAGAGATGCATTTGGTGTATTCTATTGCCTCAGCCGACGGGGCTGAGATAGATAGATAGATATATAAGAACACAAGAGACATTGAGATAGTAACACAAGAAAGATTGAGCTACTGGCAACTGCTAGATTGACGTGTGTAAAAACATGAGCCCCTTTTTCACATTTAAGAGAAAGTTTATATATCGAGACCAAAAAAAATCAGTAAAGAAAAGTAAATGAGAGCGAGAGCAGGAGAAACCAAGAGAGAGAGAGAGAGAGAGAGAGAGAGAGAGAGAGAGAGAGAGAGAGAGAGCAGGAGAAACCAAGGGAAAGAGAGAGAGAGAGAGAGAGAGCGAGAGCAGGAGAAACCAAGGGAAAGAGAGAGAGAGAGAGAGAGAGAGAGAGAGAGCGAGAGCAGGAGAAACCAAGGGAAAGAGAGAGAGAGAGAGAGAGCAGGAGAAACCAAGGGAAAGAGAGAGAGAGAGAGAGAGCGAGATCAGGAGAAACCAAGGGAAAGAGAGAGAGAGAGAGAGAGAGAGAGAGAGGGAGAGAGAAAGTGTGTGTGAAAAAGTACATTTTTTCAGATGTATTTGTCAGGTAATTGCATCAATAAGTGTATTGCCTTTCTGAATACTATCAGAGAAAATCTTCAACACATCATCGCTGTGAGGAGAAGTCCTCGTGGTGAAGTGGTTAAAATGTTATACTACAAAATTGTAGTAAGCGAGTTCGAACTCCAGTCGATATATTACGTTCACATTCAGACAAATACATATGGGAAAGGTATGAATCCTCCTAGCTATGGGTTAAATAGTATCACTACTGTTCTTCCAGAAGGATGGATTTGGCATTAAATTATCAGCAAAGGTTGATATGCCATTAAACAAAGAAACCAAACCTAACCATTGCTACGCATGCTTGTTAGTTCATTGAATCCTTTTATTGCTAATTAGAATATACGCGTTAATAATGACGGTTGAATTTAAAAAAAAAATATCTTTTTTATAATCCCTTCAGAATCTAAAATGATTAAATCAGTAAATGAAATATACCTCGTATGTTATAGTAATAAAAAACACAACTTTAATGTTGCTAAATTAGAATTGTTTGAGAAATCAAATTGTCTGTGCCGTTAATAAAGGGAGATACGCTTTCTCTTTCTGTCTTTTCCATATTGCTGGTAATGTTGATTCAAAGGATACAATGCCTTGCTGACGAACTCAAAAACTAATGATACCGTTCTGTCGTGACGTCAGCCTGCTTTCCTGACAACTTGTCAATTTTATTTTCACTTCTCTTTCGATATGGCAAATCACAATTCACATTATTGTTCTTCGATTCTTTCTTTTACATTTTAATTTTTTTCTTTCCTTAAAGGTTGCAACAAAAAACGTCAGAGATCACACCCTCCGTTCTTTCTTTCTTTCTTTCTTTTACGTTTTTCTTTCTTTAAAAATTACAACAAAAACGGCAAAGATCTCCCCTTCCATTCTTTCTTTATTTCTTTCTTTCTTTCTTTCTTTTTTTCTTTCTCGTTCTCAGTTCAGTCTTCTATTACGATCGTTGACTTCACAACTTGTCTGCTTTTTTACTTTTCTCTTTCGATGTAGCAAGCTACAAATCACTTGATTCGTTCATTTTTTTTCTTTCTTTTTTACTTTCTTTTTTTCTTTCTTTAAAGATTACAACAAAATGTCAGAGATCTCACCTTTCATTCTTTCTTTCTTTCTTTCTTCCTTTTTTTTTCTTTCTCGTTCTCAGTTCAGTCTTCTATTACGATCGTTGACTTCACAACTTGTCTGCTTTTTTACTTTTCTCTTTCGATGTGGCAAGGTACAAATCACTTGATTCGTTCATTTTTTTCTTTCTTTTTTACTTTCTTTTTTTCTTTCTTTAAAGATTACAACAAAATGTCAGAGATCTCACCTTTCATTCTTTCTTTCTTTCTTTCTTCCTTTTTTTTATAATTATAATGTATACAGCCAGCCAGATGTACACAGAGAACGCTACATTTGTTTTATAATATTAGGATATATTTTAACGTAATTACCAATACGTCATTGATAACATTCATCATTCAATGCATTTTCTCTCCCCCAATCTGCCGAGAAATCAAGTCTTTGTTATTTCAGATTATATCTGCAATTATCAACAAGTAAAAACGTCGTGCATTCAAATCTATCCAAGCTGCAAAGTGTTTTGATGAATATGTTTATCTAATTTTTTTTTCTGAAAAAAAAAAGATGTTCACTACATTAAAATAAGTAGCATTTACAGATAGATCATCATCCTCATCAGTATTAGGTCGCCCCGATAACTTTTATTTTCCTCCCTCCCTTTCTACACCCGTCCCTATCATCGATCTCTCTTTCCAAAGTACATCCAATGTCTGCACTGTTGTAGATAAGTTCTTGCTGGTCGGTCAGCCCAGGCAAGTCCATGTGCAGAGGTCCATAGAGAAACGTCTATGAGTAGGGGTCCACAGAGAAACGTCCGTGTGTAGGGACCCATAGATGAACATTACGGAAAAGTTCTTCATTGCTCCTCCAGTAGTGTCTTGTTCATATGACTTGGATGGTTTTTGAGATAGTAGGTACGTGGCCGTGGTTTTGTAAGGTATTGCTTCCAGGATTTAATCAATATATCTCGTAGCATTCTTGTGCAGTCTCTATCAAGCTTTTTCATAAACGAAGGTTGATATGCCGCAAAACGAGAGAAAACAAAAGTAAAAGAAACTTTATACTTTATATAAAAGTAATGAGACGATTGTACACTTTTGCAATAGAAAGCTATTGTTAATAACATAAAAGAAAATTCTTGGAAAAAAAATCTAGTAAACTGACGCAACATTATCGCAAGAAAAGATACAATTGGTTGGGGAAAGGTAATCCACAAATTATTGTGCAGCAGATTAAAAGAGTGCCATATTACCAAATGGTATATGCAAAAAGCAAAATATCTTTGAGAGAAGAAGACGCACAAACTTGGTAGGAGGGGTGGTTGGGTCTTGTTTTATGGCATATGTAGATTATTCAAAACCAAATTCCTTTATATATATAAACAGTTCAATTTCAAAAAATTCAGTTTGGCATGAGTACAGTGTTTTGTTTGCACGTAGTTAGTTTTAAGACACTTCTATTTCAAACAATTCAGTTTAACACAAGCACTGAGTTTAAATGTCATAAACAGCTATATTTCAAACAATTCAGTTTAGCATAAATAACAGTATTACATGTCTCATCACCCAGAATTATATTGCTTTTTGACCAACCATCCTCCTTCGTCTGTTATGCTTACAAATCATAACTTTATTTTCTTCGTAATGCAATGATGATGATAATTTCTTCCATAGTTAAAACCACACACACGCACACACAAAAATGCAAAAAAATAAAAGATAGAGATAAATAAATAAACAAATAATATTCCATAGTATATTACAATATAACATGTCTCATCACCACAATTTTTATTGGTTTCTGACCCACCATACTCTTTTATCTATTATACTTATGAATCAAAACCTTTTTTTCTTCGAAATGCAAAGATATTCATTTGTTCCTTAGTTAAAATCATCAATACACACACACACAAACTCGAATACAAAAAAATTTTTACTCCGTCAATCTGTGGTGACTTGGGCTACAAATTGTGACTCATATATCCAGTAGGCAACTTCAAATTTGCTACGCAGCACATATATCTTCTCACAGATATAGACTAAATATCACTGATACGCCCACACACAATAATAGGCAAATATAATCTTCGCGCGCGCACGCACACACACACACACACACACACACACACACACACACACACAAGCAGCTGTACTCAATCCTAACGTTCATTTGGCTGTATTTCTTGATTTTTTCGATTTCTCCAATATCTTTCTTTCGTTGCTTGATGATTTTCGTTTAGAATTGTGGTCGTAGACAAACTTTCATGCTATCAAATATACATAAGAACTGATATATATTTACTTATTATTATTATTATTATTATTATTATTATTATTATTATATGATAGCTCTTTCATAGATATTGATATACCGCATTGGTCTACCAAAACTCCACGAAGGGAAATATTGACATCCAATATATATATATATATATATATATCACGACCCTCATATATATATATATATAGAGAGAGAGAGAAAGATAGAGAGAGAGAGGGAGAGCGAGAGAGAGATGAGTGTATGTATGTGTGGAGCCCAAAATGATTGCTCCTCCTCCACCTTTATCAGAAGGTGGGAAGTTATTATTTTTGAAAAAAAAATCTAAAACAGTGTGTCTTTTTTGGTAATATATGATCAGTGCTTCTAATTTCAGTCGTCTGAGAGATTAATATTTTTGTGAATATTTTTTATTGAAGTCTGATTTATTGTGTTTGTATTTCAGGGTTTGTTTTTTTTTGTTTTTTTTTTTTTGTTTAATTTACTTTGTTGTAGCTAATTTTAGTCAGACTTCAATTTTTAAGCGGAGTTTAACAGGTTTGAATTATGAGTTTTCCTTCTCCTAGACTAGTTGCTTCACCAAGGCTGAAGAACCAAGTATGTCCTACTATTTACCCATAGCTGGAGGGAGATTAATTGGATTCATACCTTTCCCAAGGGTATTAGTGCTATGTGAAATACAATCAGTCTTGTCCAGGATTTGAACTCATGTCACCGTGTTCATTTTCTTTCGACGATAATCAATACACCACGGGCACCTCCTATCACAGTTACACCACAGGCACCTCCTCAGACTTGTGAATTATTGGCATGAAGACTCAAACTTTAAGAAAGGATTTATTGAAGTATTAAAAGCACCAATGATCCTACTTTACTTAGAAGACTCATAGATGAATTAATATTTTGTTTAAGAATTTACACACACACACACACACATATATATATATATATATATATATATGTTATATAATAGCCGAGGGATTTTGGTTCATGCCTTTGAGTTTAGTTAGGCTGAGAACCTTTCGGATCAGCACATGGGTTAGTTAAGTGCAACATTGAGGTAGGTGTTAACGATGGTGCGCATGGGAAGATGGAGGTGTCACTCAGATGTCATAATAGTCCGTGACGAAATGCGGTGACAGGGTGCCGGTGACGTCACGCACCGGAAGCGCGCGGAGGTTTGTGTGAGAATCTGAAGAAAGCTAGAGAGTTGAGATTAGACACTGGACGAAGACGGTCGACTTTTGGAGCTCGCAGACGCGAGGCGAACTTGCGCCCTATGGGGGCCGCTCGAGATGGGGGACAAAATGAATAAGACAGCATAGAAGATTGTGTCTCTCCTCCTTACGTCGAAACCTTTAACTCAAAGTTAATAAAAAGGTTTCGTACCTGAACAAGAAGTCGTGACGTGTTTTTGAATTTCGAGATTCCTATGTTCTATCGTTATAAACATTATATGTCCATTTCGCAAATAGCGTTAATTGTGAATATGGTACATATATATATATATATATATATATATATATATATATATATATGCTTGTTCCGTTGAAGACCACGGTGTCTTTCCTCTTTTAGATCTTTAAATTAAGACGTTCAAGTCTTTTATTTATTTTTTTTAAATTCTGGATCAAGGTAAAGAAAGTCCCTCACTCTAGCCCATACGCTTTCTACCATTTTGCTTGTCATCCTCAAATGTAGTATTTGATTGTTTGTAACAATAATTTGCAGTGCGTTTTTACATTTATTTGGACAGGATTTTTGTAGTATATATTTGGCCCTTTTCTGTTGGGAGAGATAGTAGGGTTATTTATGGAAAAAAAACACTCCAAAAAAATATAAAAATTCCCCGCAACTCATAGCAACAAACAATCCAACACTACCACTGAGAAAGAACAGGGAAATCGTTGAAAGTGTTATATTGTAATACGTATATACATCTACATACATGCACAATTATAACAACAAAATAATTAAACAGACGAGCGAAGACTTCCTTAGAAAAATATGTACCTCTCACTTTATTGTAAGGGTTCGAAAAGGGTTACTCAGGGTTTTACTGTGAGAGGGAGTTGGAGACCGAAAAATATTGCAATATATTGACCCCCACTCTCATGGCTGTCAGCGTTGTGTCTTTCTCGTTCTCCAGGGCTGCTCAACAGGAGGCCCAGGGGCCCAGCTCTCTGCTAGATGATGGTTTTCTTTACTGCATCTTATCACCAACTGGTCTCCAAAACTCCATCGTGGGTCCCGAGGGCCCCTTCGGCCGGGTATAGCTTTCCCTACCACATCTTGTCTCCGACGTCTCTGGTCCCCAACTCATCAGGGCCCCAAAGGCCCCCTTCGCCGGGCTTTCCCTACCACATCTTATCAGCAACCTCTCTTGACTCCAACTGTCTGACTTCCTGTCTTGACCGAGTTATATAATAGTTCAACGCCCACTCAATCTTTGGAATGGCATGTTTGATCGTCATCAAGCAGAAATAACTGTCATGCAGTTCAGAGGTAACTCTCTTCCGGTGCATCAGTCTATTTGTGTACCATGGGAATTTTACCTTGTCCCATTTCATCATCCAAATCCTCCCACAGGATCTCTTTCGATTACTGGCCATTGGAATGTGTCACTTTATTCCGGTGCATCACTTTGGAATGGCATGTTTGGCCAGGCTGAAGGTCAAAATACAACAAAAGCACTTGGGCAATAATGGGGCACTTTCTTCACCGCCTCGACTCATACATAAGAAAAATAATGTCTTCATTTAAAGATCTTGGCCCATTTGGCTGAGCGTGCCGAATACACCGATTGTATCTCTGCAGAGAGGTAAGACTCCACCAATGAGTGTCCTGATATGACACTAAACCATCCGATGGTGAATCTCCTGTAATGATGAAGCTTTAGGGGATACAGAGAACTCTTTTATTACCATTGTTCCCAGACCCACTCTGGCTACGAGTGGTAGCACCTTATATGGTCCTATCTATAGGTCAAATAGAACTAAATAGTGTACTTGTGCTAAAGTGAATTGTTTGAAAGAGATCTGTTGAGTCATTTAACTGTATGTAAACAAAAAATGTACTTATGCTAAACTGATTTGTTTAACATTGAACATTTAAAATGTGAAATGATGTTAAACTGAATTGTTTGAAACAAAACTGTTTATATGTATAAAAACATATTTTCCCTTAAATAACCCAAGACAGTTGATATGGCTTAAAATAAAACAAAAACAAAAATCTTGAAATTCTTAAAGAGAAAATACTTAGGGGTATTCAACTGAACATACCAAGATAACGCCTTGCTGCCTAAGTACACAATATATATATATATATATATATATATATATATATATATATATATATATATATATATATATTCTAATCTACTATCTACCAGCATTCACGGTTACCAGAAAAAAAGAAAAAAAAACGCCAGGAACAAGATATAAAAATATCTCAAATCACCGCCCGGGGGAAAAGAAAAAAATGTCATAGGACAAAAAGAAAGAAAAGGCCAACCCCGTCATACCAGTTGAAAAAAATCAAGAGATATGCAGTCAGTTGGTCAAAAAAAAAACTAAAACCCACCGTAAACGCTGCAATACCACAATTACTAGAGTGCTCAACACGAGTGGAGCCAATTACAAAATTAACTTAAATAGCGGGTCAGAATTCTCCTACTAAAGTTTCACCATCACGGATCATCAGGTAGTCTCATACTGACGGGTCGGTATGAGACTCCCTGATGATCTGTTAAGGTGAAAATTTAGTAGGAGAATTCTGACTCGCGATTTAAGTTAATTATATATATATATATATATATATATATATATATATAATTCTAAAGTAGTGTTCCTCGTACGTCCTATGTAAATATAAAGATTATAGAACCGAAAAAAGTAAAAAAATCTGGATCTTTAGAAGCATGAAAATGAATTTTATATATCCATTATAGCCACGTTTGCTTTTTAATACCCCGAAGAATACTTTTAAAGAGATACTATTCATGGTTTGTATATCTTATGAATCTCCTGTTTTTTTTAACAATTTGTATTTTACTTGATATTATATATATACACATATATATATATATATATACATATTGGACAGTTTCTTTTCCATAAAACAGTAATGAATAATGTACATACAAGTATCGATTACTATAAGGTAAATCTTACAGAGGATAATTTACCAAATCATACCACTATCGTTTTCAGATATAGTAAACCTGTCAAATAGTACATGACATATTTAGCACTCCTACTTGATAGAAAAATTAGTAATTAATAACATATGAACAGATACTACTTGTATAAGAAATATTTAGGCCTTATTATTATTTATGGTAATAACCCAGATGATATGCTATGCTTGACGCAGGTCGTCACCGCCTGACCTTTCGTGGAAATGGAACACGGATCGAACGATTTAAAGATAGATTAGGATGAAAATGAAATTCCAGGATAAATGATGTCTTATAGTGGCAGTGACTTATTGACGTCAGCAAGATGGCAGACTAATCTACTAAAAGCTGCCCGATCGAAAAGTAAGAGCGACAAAAGTTCACAAACGCCCTTCAATTTACGAAAGTTGATTTCTTCAAGAGAATCAAACGCTAACAAATCTTGTTAGGTTTCTATCTTTTACGTTTTCGAATTTTCTTTTCGAGATTTTTTTTCTAACATCGTGAATATATATATATATATATATATATATATACACTTTTAGGCATTTTTATTTATATATATGTATATAATATTCTCAGTAGTAAAATGTTATTTCTTACTTTTTAACAGATATATATATATATATATATATATATTATTTTCTATGTAAAAATTCATTTATTTTTTATTAAAGTTTTTAAGTATATATATATATATATATATATATACCAAAAACGAGAATAAGTGAACAAACACGTATATATAGTAATGATTTACTCAGCTTTTCTATGAGATGTAACGAAAGGCCGTATGAATGAGACACCCAGAGAGACTCGGACTAACTTTTAAAAGCTTTCTAGTCTACCTTGATAACAATTACACAATTCAAGATGCCCTCCCATATATATGTATATGTGTGTGTGTGTGTATCTGTGGGAAATTATCTCTCTCTCTCTCTCTCTCTCTGTCTTCTTTCTGTCGTTCTTTCTCTCTTGGTAAATACATCATCATCATCATCATCTCACGGTATCAGCACAGATATTCCTGACCGTCTCTTGCCACACCTCCCGATCCTCAGGGCTACATCCTGTATCGGCACAGAGCTGCTGTATGTTGGTTTCAACTCGTCCATGTGCAGGGGTCCACAGGAGTACATCACTCACGAGCTCGTCCCTACTTCTCCAGCAGACTCCTGTGTGTCTGGTTCGACTGACTTCGATAGTTTTCGTGATGGGTGGTAAGTGACCGTACAGCTGCTGCTTTGTGGGGTGCTGCCTCTAGGATTTGTTCAATATTGCTCACAGCATTCTTGTGTAGATGCCGTCAAGATATTTCTCCATCTGTTTAGTTAGCGTCCATGTAGTGCATCCATATAGCAGTATCAACACGATCACTGCTTGGAAGAAACTGCGCTTCATTTTATCGGTCAGGTCTGACTTCCATATGACCGAAAGTCTACGGATAACTGTCCATGCCTTTGCTAATCGCGCGATGATTTCTTTCTCGGATGATGAGACACAGCTCCCAAGGTAGGTGAATTTGTCAATTAGTATCAGAGTGCTACCGTTTAGTGTGGAGATGTTGCCAATTTGATTAAAGCACATATATTCCGTCTTGTGTGCATTGATATGTAGCTGGGTTTCGGCTTGGGCAGGTGTATTTGCCAGAAGCGCTATATCGTCGGCGTCGGTAATTGTTTTTGTGGGGTACCTTCTGCTTCTTTCTTCAGTTAGCTTGAAACCGTTTTCTTTGATTTTATCGATAGATGTTCTAAGTATGTAGTCCAGACAGATGATAAATAGGTATGGGGCTAGTGTGTCTTCCTGTAGTACTCCTGCAACGATGTCGAAGTAGTCAGTTTCTCCATATGGGAGAACGGACGTTTACTTTAGGGGTTCTATAGAGCATCATTCCAGCTGCCACAGTTTCTTTTGGTACGCTGTTGTCGATAATAATTTGCTCCCTCTTTCCTCTGTGAATGGAGTCAAAAGCCTTAGTAAAGTCAACAAGTAATATTGTTGCCCCAAGTTTTTTTTGAGCGTATATTTTCAAGATCGGACGGATAGTCAATATTTGTGAGGTCGTGGATCTATTTTTCCGGAAGCTATTTTGGTTCTTCCGAAGTATGTTGTCTATTTTGGGTTCTATGCGGTTTTCGTAGTAAGTCATTGTATATCTTGGCCGCTTTAGACGTAAGTGTTATACCTCGGTAGTTCTTGACTAATCCGAGGTCGCTCTTTTTAGAGAAGGGGAGGATACATCCCTTCATACATCTGTCTATAGGATTTTGATTATATACGGCATTATAGTGTTGGAGCTGTATGTCATCGTATTTTCTGGTCTTCCTTACTTCTGGGGGAATTTCATCGAGCCCTGCTGCCTTGCTATTTTTAATTTTTCTGAGTACCAAGTCGACTTCCTCTTGAGTAAACGGTTTTAGTTTAATGTCTAAGTGCTTAATTATTATTTTCGGGATTGGTTTATGAGTGACTTCCGGGGGGTTCCAGAGTAAAAATCTCTAAATGCTGTTTCCACAGGTGTTTTCGATCTTGTTGGTCGTTAGCTTTCAGTTTAGCTTTGGCAGTGCTCTTCCTTTTGCACACTTCGTTAACGTTTGTCATGCTATCCTAGATTGTCTACCTTTAACTGAGTCTCTAATCTTATCGATCTGATTTTGTATGTATTCTGTCTGTTCTTTTAGGTATATGTTAGCTAATTCATTTTGTGTCTTTTTAAGTTTCAGGGCATTGGTATTGGTTGGGTTTTTCCTCTTGCATTTGGAAGCTGTTTTCATGTCTTCACGCTTTTCTCTAACCGCTAATGTTTCCCATGGGACTATATATGTTGTTCTTTGTTTGGAATGAATTCCGCTGCAGCTTCTGGATGAGCGTTGACGAAATTATCTTATTCTTTATTCGGAGTATGTGTTCTTGTCTGTTCTTGTAAAGCATCGTATTTGTTTTCTAGTGCTACCGTATATTTATCCCTAATATCCCTATTATTTAGCAGGGCCCAGTCATAGAGCACGATTGTCATTGTTCGTGTGGTGAAAAATTATACTAGAGAGACCATTTGTAAACAACATAGGAATGAATTAACAAGTTCATTTCAAAAATAATCACAAACTGATTAGTAACATTGCTCTACATGAAATTATCGTTCAAAATTAATGTATGACTTTATTCAATTTTGTTATTATAAAATCAGAGCTGTATACTATTATGTGCTTTAAATGGCAGAACAATGAACTGTAAAACCAAAATTTGGAGGTGCCCGTGGTGTAATGGTTATCGTTGTAGGAAATGGACTCGGCGACACGAGTTCAAATCCTGGACGAGACTGATTGCATTTCACATAGCACTAATACCCTTGGGAAAGGTATGAATCGAATTTTTCTCCCTCCAGCTATGGATAAATAGTAGTACAGACTAAGTTCTTCAGCTTTGGTGAGAAAACTAGTCTAGGAGAAGGAAAACTCATAATTCAAACCTGTTAAACTCCGCTTAAAAATTGACCTTGTGTCATATCCTGTCCGAGCGGAGGGGTTGGTAAATATGATAAAACCAAAATTAGAATTCTGGAACCTAGGCAAAAAAGGGAATAAATACCTTAAGCAAACGAAAAATAGAAGAAAAAGAAGAAAAAAATTTTAAAATGTTGTCTTTGACTTTAACTAATTTAAAATTTAACGGAAAAAGAGAAACAATTTTTTTTTCAAAAAAGCTATAGGAAGCAACACGCTGGACGTAAAGGCAAGCGGATAAACCCTCTGACAAGTGTCTCTCTCTCTCTCTCTATATATATATATATTATATATAATTATTTGTCATATCTATTCTCTAATTCTATATGTGAAATTGCTCTGATGATCCTGGTAGGTGAAACCTAGTTAGATTTTTTTTACTGTAACTATATATATATTTTTTTCATCCACGAACAGACTGTTTCGTTGTATCACAACTCACCAGTGTGGCTAGACACGTTGGACGCTTGAAACTGGGATCGAAACCTGCTAACTTTACGTTAGACTTTGTATCATACCGCTCAGCCAACAAGTAAACCACATCAGCCCGGGAATTATAAGGCATTATGTAGTCGCTTTCCTTATTTTACATTTTTGCCTAACCGGATAGCAGAGTGCTCAATTCATTCGAAGAACTTTGCATTATGCGAGTGGCACCCGTAAATTCCTTCGCCAGAGTGCTCAACCCCCGTGGGGGAGGGCGTATCTATTGTCATCCATATACAAACTGTTTCGTTGTATCACAACACTTCAGTGTAGCTAGACACGTAGGACGCTTTAAGCTGGGATCGAAACCCGCACAATTTTACGTTATATATATATATATATATATAACTGCATGTATATTGTTTCCTCTGTGTACCGTTGTTATCATGCTGTTAATGTACGACCAATTTTCACCACTAGGACGGCCTTTAATTCTACACATAAGGACAAGTTGCCTATTTTTAAACAATATATATATATATATATATATATGCAGAAAGAGTAATAAATAGCGAAAAAAAGAGATTCAGTAGGTGAGAGAAAGAGAGAGACAATGATTGAGAGAGAGAGTTAGCGCGAGAAAGAGAGAGAGAATGAGTGAAAAAGAGAGAGTGAGTGAGTAAGAGAAAGAGAGAGGGTGTGAAAGATTTACTGAATCGTATGTATTGTCGGTTTAAAAAATCGTTGATATGTACAAGAAAGTGAAACATAGTCATTATCCTAAAATATAAAATATATTACTATCAGTAATTTCATATTTTCTTTTTTTCTCTTCTAAGAAATTTACCAGCAGTCGTCCCCCAAAAAATTAAGCTATTCATCGTGATTTTCAGACGATGCTAAACGAAAAAAACTAAACGAATTTATAATTAATTACTTTCTTTTTTAACCTTTTTGCATAGCTGCTAACCCCAAGAAAGTTTTAGTAACAAAAGTTCGAATTTTAAAAAAAAAAGAACAAACGATTAACCACGAAAAACTCTAACCAAACAGATGAATAAGTAACAGCTAAAAAGGAAATACATTTGTTTCATATATATATATATATATATATATATATATGTATGTATTAGTTTTTATATACATTTTATAACATGGATGCTTATCTGCGATCACATGTTTCATGCCGTCTTTATATAACAGTCATCAGGCAAAGAAAAAGATTTGAAGAATTCGAAAAAATCGAAAAATGCAGTCAAAAGTATGTTAACGATAGAATTGCGTAAAACTCTTTTGCGTGTGTGTGTGTGTATATATGTAGATTATATTCGTGTGTTGTTAGTGTGGTCGTGATTGTTAGTATGTGTGTACGTGTATGATGATACATGCGCCGCGCGTCAGATTTGAGCTTGTCTTCTGAATATAGGAGAAAGAGAGTGACTACCATACACAGTTGTAATATATATATATATATATATATATATATATATATATATGTATATATATATACCGATCCCTCAACAAGGGGGGGGGCGACTCAAAGTCAATTTCTGAGCAGAGTTTTGTAGGTCTGAATTCAGAGTTTTCCTTCTCCTAGACCGGTTACCATGTAGAGGCTAAAGAGCTTATTCTGTCCAACTATCTTAACCATAGCTGGGGGAAGAAATGTTCGATTCATACCTTTTCCAGAGCTATTAGCGCTATGTGAAATGAAAGTTGTCTCGTCCAGGATTTGAACTCTGATTGCCGTGGCCATTTCCCACAACGATATCCAATATACCACAAGTGGTTCCTTTAAATATGTCTTATATATGTTGGTGAGGCTTAGAATACCCATGATGCATCCCTTTCACAGAGGTAAGTAACCTGCGAATTGGGCGTTCTGTCTATGACTATCTATACATTTGATACAGAGGCTCTAATTCGGAAGAAGAGAAATTTAGATTTAAATTTTTTCACCATTACTCCCACGTCTACATTGACTTTGAATGCTGGTACCTTTTCGTATCCCGTTTATAAGTCAAACATACCTTTTCAGAAGTTATTAATGTTAGACAATAATACTAGATACTATGTAATTTTGTGGAAATAAATGATTAAGCATGGATAGGTATTTGAAATTATAGAGTTGCTTAAAATAAAGACTGAATTCAGCATTTACCAACCCAAAACGTCTTGTCATTCCATAAAACCAATCAATTACCTAAGTGATCTGAGTCAGACGCATCGGTTTAAAAATTATTAATATTTGTTAAGAATACTTCAAACGGATAACCGTATGTGAATTATTTCTATTTGGAGCAGTTATCAGAATCTATAAGTTTTTATATCTTGACTTAATTATATGGTGGGCAGTCAATCACAATACATAAAAATAGAATTAATTAAAATCCATTTTAAAAATTTTACTATCAAACCTGTTCATCATTACTCCACTTTTCAAGCAACAAGTTGCTAAAATCTCCAGACAGCTAAAAATTGATCTATTTCCATCACTATTTCTCTCTCTCTCTCTCTCTCTCTCTATATATATATATATATATATATATATTGTAACAGTGTTGGTTGTCACTAAATCACTTTGTGGGTTTGTAGCAAACTAAGTGCTATATAATTTGGAGAGTACTCAATATTTAGGATTAAATATATAAATCTAATATATATATATATGTATATATATCGGTCCACAAATAGATTTGAATTTATTGATTTAAATGAAAAAATCAAGGGCTGATCGATATATTCTGAATGAATGTTACTAAATGAAATATATTGTTTCATAAAATCACTCTTGTTGTACACACTCTTCTACTTTAAGTGTTGCAGTGATTATCTCCCATTGGTAAAAACTTCAACAACAGATATGATGTCATCTTAAAAATTTTCAGCCCATAAACTTTTTAGCACACACACACACACACACACACACACACACACACACACACACACACACATATATATATATATATATATATATATATATATATATATATATATATATATATAGCTAAATTCTTTCGAAGATAAAAGAATTTTCTAAAGAATTATTTTTCATAATGTAAACTCTGCATTGCTTTTAACTGGTGCATAGTAAAATTTATCTTTATCTTTTAGAACTATTTGAGGCTATTTGAAATAGCGGCAAATCAAATATATATATATATATATATATATATATATATATATATATATATAGTGTGTGTGTGTGTGTGAGAGAGAGAGAGAGAGAGAGAGAGAGAGAGAGAGAAAGTAAAAGTAAGAAAGAAAAAGAGAGCGAGAGATGTCTAAATCGTATTTTAAAAAGTTGCCTATCTTTCTTTTAGGCTACGCTATTCCCTTAGTCCATGGACATTATTATTCAAGAACCAATCTTTTATATGAGCTAAAACAGCAACCTCTCGTAAATGACTTAGATGCAGCGACCATCTAGCTGCTTCCATTCTTTTTCCTTTAGTTTTTAATTTATTCTACTTTTCAAGTTTTTTCAATCTATTTTTTTTCTGTCTTTTCCGTTTCTTTTTATTTCACTTTATCTGGGGAGATTTTTTCTTTTAATTGCTGTGATGAATTTCATTGACGTAAGCAAAACTAATGAATTAAATTACTTGAACTGGGAAAGATTTTATTTGGCTGTTCGCTGTTCGCTTGTGAATTTAAAAAATCGACTTTTCAGCGTCGCACTAACGTAATGAATCGCTCGTGCTGCAACGGTTATGATCATTAGGAAATGAACTCGAGTTCACTTCCTCGTCGATTTTCGGGTATTTAATGCCAATTCAAGTCATTATAACTGAAACTTTTGTTTAATTTTGATTAGATTGATTTGGTGTGGTTTTATGAGATATCAAGCATTGTAGATTAATTAATGCCAAATCCATTTTTATACATAAAAACTGTTCTATTTCAAACATTTTAGTTTAGTATAAGTACACAGGTTGAATGTCGAAAACAGTTCTATTACAAGCTAATAAGTTTATTCAACAAGAAAAAATGGTTTCAATAATTGCTTTGTATCACTAACAATTCAATCAAACATCAATCATTTATTTACTCACAGTTAACTGTCAAAACAGTTCCATTTCTAACAATTCAGTTTAGCATAAGCACGCAGTTTAGTTCTATTTGACCCATGGATAGGACCCTACAAGATACTACCACTCCGTGCCAGAGAGGACTTGGGAGCGATGCCAATAAAGGGGTTCTCCCCATTTCCCAAATCTCCATTATTACTGGAGTCTCACAATCAGATTGTTTACTGCCATAACTAGGATATTCGTTGGGGGAGTCTTATCCCTCTGCAGAGATGCAATTTCTGTATTCTACCGCCCCAGCTGACAAGGCTTGTATAGCTGTATATATAAAACTTCATGAAAAAGTCGCGGACAAACTTCCATGGCATTAAATATATAAATCTAATATACATTTATTTATTATTATTATATAATAGCTCTATCTCAGATATTGGGTACACTCCAAATTATATCGTGCTTGGTTCGTCACAAACCCACAAAGTTAATTAGTGACAACCAACTCTGTTGCAATAGTATATATATATATATATATATATGTGTGTGTGTGTGTGTGTGTGTGTGTGTGTGTGTGTGTGTGTGTGTGTGTGTCAGTGCATCTGTGTGTTCTTATGTCAATACACATATATGTGTGTTTACATATGTGTGTATAATTACGGATTAGATTTATTCATTTTTGTTCTTCGACTTTTGTTTTCCATATCTTTTCATCGGTAGTTTATGACTTTTTAAAAGTAATATTTGCTGTGGAAATGCTATAAAATCCTTACTATAAATAGTAGGATCTAGATTCTTGGATTTTAGCATTCTAAATCTTATTTTCCCAGGAAGCTCTTTTTCAAGCTATTATAATGGTCATTCTTATTCCATAAGTGTAACATATAATAAATTTGGTTTGGTTTAGTTTGGTTTTACGCCACATCAACCATTGTTGGTAATTAATGCTAAATCCAGTTTTATGCATAGAATCAGTTACATTTTAAACAATTCAGTTTTTTTTTTATGTATCGTTTTCGTTTACACACAGTTCAATGTCAAAAGAGTTCTATTTCAAAAAAATCATTTTAGCATAAGTACATAGTTTATTTCTATTTGACCCATAGATAGGACCCTATCAGATGCTCTGACTCCGAGTTCGAGATAACCCGGGAGCAATGACAATGAAGGGGTACTCCACTTTCCCCCAAATCTCCAGAATTACTAAAACTTCACCATCGAATTTTTAGTGTCTTATTTAGAAGCAGTCGGTGTATTCGGTAACCACTGCCGACTGAGCAAATCATAGCATAAAGAATGTTGATAAACTTCATGTCCTTGTGATGTTCCTTTTTTTTTCAAAAGTTTCAAAAAGATTTGCGAATGCATTTTATTTTCAGTTATTGTTTACTGGCAATCCCTTCTGATATAAAATCTGTTTTATTTTTGCTGAATATATTTTTGATTTTTCTGGATATTTTTGCTAATCTATTAATGTACAGATGTATAGATTGGTTACATTGTATGTTGGTAATATGTATTTTTTCCAGTTCGATCATAACATTGTCATCAGTTTTCAGTATGTCTAGTTCCGTTTCTTCCGCTCATCTCCTGTTCATCCAGTCCTTTGGGAATTGTTCATTTTTCTATGTCTTTCTTTCATACGCCTTTCTATTTTTATTGTGCACGAAGTGATTAAGATAATGCAGGGGTTTCAATATGATTTTAATGTACATTTATTCCTCTGGTATCTGGAATCAGCCGATTCTATGTGACTTTACAGATCTGATTTTGTGGCTATGGTATTCTTTTAGAAAAAAATGTCTATCTTATTTGCCAAATTGTCTTTCTTTCGTTTGTTTGGGTTTTATGGCATATCAAACTTTATAGTTTTTTTAAGGCCTCTTCCTTTTCTATGCAAATAAAGAGGTCTTTTTCAAACAATTCAGTTTAGCACAAGTACACAGTTTAATTGTCAAAAACATTTCTGTTTCAAGTTATTCAGTTTAGTCAAAAAGTTCTATTTCAAACAATTCAGTTTAACATAAGTACACAGTTTAAATATCAAAACAGTCCTATTTCTGGCAATTCAGTTTAGCGTAAGTATACAGTTTAGATCTATTTGACCCATAGATAGGACCCTATCAGGTGCTACCACTTCGGGCTAGAGTGAACCTGGGAGCATTGGCAATGAAAGGGTACTCCGCATTCCCTAAAGTCCCTGCATTACGGGACCCTCACCATAATATTGTTTCGTGTCATATCCAGAACATTCGTTGAGCTTGCTTTACGCCTTTGCAGAGAAGCAGCTGGTTTATTGTACAGCCGCAGCCAATTGGGCAACTGATACCGTCGGGTTATATTTCAAAAATTACTGATATGTATATCACAGTGGATCATTCAATAGATTTTGCCAAATTAGTACGGGACATTAGCCTAATGAGTAGAGTGCTTGTTAATGGTCCATGAGACCGGGGTACAATCTCAGGTCGAGTCATACCAAAGACTCAAAAATAATAATGGAGGTGCCGTATTGTCGCGGGATATGGATACGGCGACACGAGTTCAAATCCTGGACCTGACTGATTGCATTTCACATTGCACTAATACCCTTGGGAAAGGTATGAATCCAAATATACTCCCTCCAGCTATGGGTAAATAGTGGGGCAGACTAGGTTCTTCAGCCTTGGTGAGGCAACTAGTCTAGAAGGAAAACTCTGAATTGAAACCTGTTAAACTGCGGAGGGGGTTGGTAAATATGATTCAAAACTGAATTAGCTGAAGTAGAATTGCTTGACTAAACTGAATAGTTCGAAATATTTTTTTTTTTTTTTACAATTAAACTGTACTTACATTTAAACTGAGTGCTTTTACTAAACTGAATTGTTTTAAATTGAACTATTTTTGACACTGAAACTGTAGTTACACTAAACTGAATTGTTATATATAACTGAGTGGCTTGAAATGGAACTTTTTTTTGACAATTAAACTGTGTACTCATGCTAAACCGAATTGTTTTAAATAGAACTGGTTATTTACATAAAAATGGATTTGGCGTTAAATAACCTACAAAGGTTGATATGCCATAAAAACCAAACCGAACCAAACCTATCAAAAAGTATACTCCATACCAATTTGCTTTATAAGGTAAGGATCAAAAGTAAGGTGGACTAATCCAGAGAATGGAGTTGCCCTCTCCCCGACAACTCGGTGTCGTAGATATTGAAAAGGGAGCCTTTGCGTTACCCTCGACTAAGGTCGCCAACTTATACATTAATTTTCTATGTAAATCCTCAACAAGATACACAAAGGTGTAAACTTTTATAATTTCTAAGGAGGCGCTCTTGTTTTAATGGTTATCATCATTGGAAATGAACATAAAGACTAGAGTTCAAATTCTGGACCAGGTTATTTGTATTTCACAAAGTACTATATGACAATATTTAGGCAAATATGTGCCGAATGTAGCAGAAGCACTACAGCACACCAGGCCATTGGCCTAATGAGTAGAGTGTTCACCGATTGTCTGGGAGACCGGGGTTCAATCCCTGGTCGGGTCATACCAAAGACTTAAAAATGGTACTCAATACCGCCTTGCTTAACGCTCAGCATTATACGTTATCCTATTTACCAACCCCTCCGCTCAGGCAGGATATGACACAAGGTTATTTTTTAAGGGGAGTTTAACAGGTTTGAATTCAGAGTTTTCCTTCTCCTAGACTAGTCGCCTCACCAAGGCTGAAGAACCTAGTCTGCCGTACTATTTACCCATAGCTGGAGGGAGAATATTTGGATTCATATCTTTCCTAAGCTTATAAGTGCTATGTGAAATGTAATCAGGCTCGTCCAGGATTTGAACTCGTGTCGACATCCGTTGCTGTACTCCGACGATAACCATTACACCACGGGCACCTCCAGCATTATAAGTTATGAATCAAGAGTAAGGTGGAGCATCTAAGAGAATGTAGTAGCTCTCTCTCTCCGACACCTCTGTGTAGTAGATATGGAAAAGAGAACCTTCGGGTCACCCTCGACTAAAGTCACCAAATTTACTTTTCTTACGAAGCACTGTTTCACATTTTTTATGTCTTACAAGACTGTCAGCATGACATTCTTTACTGAAGCCTCAAAACAAATATTTTTCTGAGATGTAAATAATTTTTGCTTTAAACCTATTTAAAGAAAATGCAGAATGCTTAATTTGGAAAAATAATTCTGAATTTTTTTTCTTTTTTTTTTTTTTCCAAAATATTTTCCCGATTTATTAAATATCCCTCAAATATACTATGACACTAATTTGAAATAGGATGGGCAGATTTGTGGTGACATATAAACATCTGAATGTTTATCTTATGTTTGTACGTATTGATGTGTGTGTGAGTGTGTGTGTGTGTGTGTGTGAGAGAGAGAGAGAGAGAGAGAGTGTGTGTGTGTGTGAGAGTGTTGAGATGATACAGCAGTCTATGGAGATATTTTTGCATCTATTTAAGAAGGACTGACAGATTCTAATTAGAATTTCACAGTCATCTCCGTTATCTTGAAAAGGATGATTAAAAACTCACGTTTATCGCAAAGACTAAACACACTTATTATTCAATTGCCTGTTAGAATGGAAATTAGATTATTCTCTATCTAGAGCAATTCAAGCGTATTGCAAAAATAACAATTTTGCCGCGATGAGTTATTTTTAGATTACTTGCACTTATCCCAAAATTATAAGGATACGAAAACAACAAAAACACAAACGTTCATACAAAACTTGATTGATGCAAACATACAAGCATATATATATATATATATATATATATATATATATATATACATATATATACAAGGATATCTAAATAAGTTTCAAGACTTTTTTCGTATGGGCACTTTTATTGATAGTCACACATGAAACTCTAGTCCCCATCGAAGTAATCTCCTTCGGCCACATTGCTCTTATTGTACCGTTCCAACAACTTCAGCCAGGCGCCATGGAGGTCCTCTTGTGTGAGCGTGTCTATGACCTTCGTCCCAGCCTCTTTCATCTTCTCAATTGTATCATAACGACAGCCTCTGAGCTTAGGCAATAAGCAAAAGTCACAAGGAGCAAGGTCTGGACTATAGGAAGGGTGAGGAACTGCCTTGTTGTCCATCTTGGTCAAAGAGTCTATGGCAAGGATGGAGTTATGGACTGGTGCATTGTCCTGGTGGAAATGCCACTGACCCGATCTGAAGAGTTCTGGCCTCTTCCAACCGAATCTCTTCCTGAACTCCCTTAAAACCTCAACATAGTAACCCTAACCCTAACCCTTTGCCCAATCAACATTGGTGTTCTGACTTCCTTACTCCTCCCACACCCCTCATCATCCCTTACAGACTCCCTGCCCTCCTTGAATCTCTTATGCCTCTCAAAAACTGATGTTCGATTCACGCAAATGGTTGAAAAGCAGTCTGAAGCATTCCATACATTTCAGTGGCATTTTTTCCAAGTTTAAAACATAATTTTATAGCATATCGTTCTTCTAAAGTGTCCTCACGTCCAGAGTTGATCTCGGAGCAATAGCAATGAAGAGGTACTCCGCATTCCCCAAAGCCCTAGCGTCACTGGAACCACAGTATTAGATAGTTTAGTGCCATGTCCAGGACACTCGTGGGAGGGTCTTACCCCTTCAGAGAAACAGTCAGTGTATTCTACAGCTCCAGACAACTGGGCAAAAGGATAAATATTATCACCATCAAGTCGACTACATAACTCTGAGTCGCCTGATCCTCTTTCGTCATCTGTTCCCTTGCCCAGTCGGCTGGGGCTGTAGAATACACCGACTGCTTCTCTGCAGAGGAGTAAGAACCCCGCCGCCAACGAGTGACCTAGATATGATACTAAACACTCTGATGGTGAGCTCCCAACAATACTGGAGCTTTGGGGAATGCAGAGCACCACTCCATTGCCATTGTTCTCAGGTCCACTCTGGCGTGGAGTGGTACCACTTGATAGGGTCCTATCCATGGGTCAAATAGATCTAAACTGCTTTCTTAGGCTAAACTGAATATCTTGAAGTAGAACTGTATTTGATATGTAAACTGCGTACTTATGCTAAACTGAATTTTTTGAAATATAACTGTTGGCTGTTTGTGGACAAGATCTATATTTATAGAAAATTGAATTGTTTGAATTAGAATTGGTTGACTAAAATGAATTGCTTGAAATAGAAATGTTTTTCATGATTAAACTGTGTACTTATGCTGAACTGAATTGTTTGAAATAGAACTCTTTATTTGAATAAAAATAGATTTGACATTAAAAAAAAATACAAATGTTGATATGCCATAAAAATCCAAACCAATTGTCTGTTCCTACCGTCAATCACTCCAGGGAGATCCTCAAGATAGTATGCATTGTTTGAAAAGATCTTATATGCGAAATTTTTTGTTGGCAAATATTGATGTATCCATGTTTCCATGTGTAGGAGTCCATAAGATACTGTCGCTTATGGGTTTGTTCTTACTTTAACAGCAGTATCTAGCATCTCTTGTTTGTCTTACTAAATTGGTTTGTGAGACGAGTGGCTGGTGGCTGTACAGCTGGTGTATTTGTCCCAAATAGAACCCAGCAGTTTTATGTTGTTCCCATCTAGCTTGTTATCTATGCGTTATGTAAGACTCCTTATAGTAAAGCACTACAGTAGCTTCGACACGGCTACAGCTTGGAATAAATCTTGTTTTGTTTTGTCGCCGAGATCAGTTGTAGTCTATGTCAACGCTTGGCATATATTGCAACCAGTTTTAGTAGACAAGATATTATTGCTGAGTTCTGTGAACTTGTCTACTAATTTTTGAGGTCAGTCATTTAAAGTGGAAATGACAACTTGTTTAAAACCTTATTTTATTTGCATTCACGCCTCCTTCCTTAGGGCAGTGCAGTAAAGATTTGGCTTGGACGGGGGAATTTGGAAAAAGTGCTTGATTATCTACGTGGTTTGCACCCTTAAGAGTTTCTGCGGGATATTATCAGCGGGATATTGTCTGCTTCTCCCCACTTTTTTTTAGAGGGAAAGCAAAATCGAAAAAGTAAATTGCTTCTTTTAATAATGGCATCTGTTTTAATAGGTGTCATTATTTTATCTTCCTTTTTCTATTCACTCTAGATGTATTTTTTATCCGCAATCAGAAAATACAAAACATGCGGCTAATGATTACACCAGGAAAAAATAATCTCCCAAAAGTGGAGGTCGTACTGAGCCCTTATTCCACAGAAGCAACCGAAGACAGTTTAGTGCGAATGTGAAGACACAGTTCATTGTAGCACAGTAAGCAGAGGGTTCGTGATATTTCATTTGGCTTGCAGAGACATTGACGATCAGGCAATGTCAAATAAGTCTAGAACCGTGGATCCCAAGGTTGTGATCAAAACCGTAAAGATAAATCTGGTGAATAGCACTCGGAGGGTATCAGGCGATCTCACAGTATTGTTCGGCTCCTCACTTTTATGACCAAGGCAAAAGCCTCAGGGGCAGCTGAACAGTGACTTACGTTTTAAAAATATTGTGAAGCTTTTTATGCACTCGTATATAATTTAATTTCTACACCAAACAGACGTATTTCTATTGAGATAACATTTGCCTTTGATACCCTTTTAACATTTTGAAAATATAAATTCAAAAGCAGTTGATGGGCGTAAATATAATGATAATCGTGTTACTTTTCATGCTAAAAATAGATCCTAGTAAAACCAGAATTGTTGAGACCCCTATGACTCGTGTCTGTATAAGGCATTAAAAAGTTATTCTTTCATTTTAAAATAAGACCTACCATATGGAAAATCATAGAGAGTGAAATACATTTTGATTGAATGCACAAATATTTCCCATAATCAAAGCGAACTATATAACATAACAAATATGCTAGAACTATTTGGAACAAAAGATCTCAACACAATGTACAAAACCTCCAGAGAAATACAAACTTCACCAGATAGTAAAAACCAAACCCATTCGACTATACCACTTATTCAATTAGAAACAGAAGTTTCACCAGAAATAATATACAAATAACTGCAAAAGTAAGAAATATGTTCTACAAAAAATGCGAATAAAACAAAAACATTTAGGGCTTAAGATAAGCCCAGATTTGACATTGCATAAAATCCAAGCAAACAACCTTAAACCAGAATCAAATTATATTAAAGAAATAAGCTTTCATGATTCTTTGATAAAGAATATAGGGAAAAAACAATTCCTAACGTAACAAATTTGATGGAATGATAATGTATAAGTTTTTCTAGAGTTGGTTTTCTAACTGTGGAATAAAGAAAATGATGTCCATTCTTTGAGATATTTTCCTCAGGGGAAAATATCAACTGATGCAGAAAAAAAAAGAAACTGCTGCGTTAGATTCAGTTCTGTTATTCAGCAACGAAGCAAGAATCGCTATTAATTAATTGGGATCAAAATTCAACACGAGTTATTTAATATAAAGCACAGTAGGGTTTGCCAGGGTAAGATCAATTACTACCGTATTCATTTGGATAGGATGAATAAATCAAATTACAAGCACAATGAAACTAACACATACACACACATACGAGCATATATATATATATATATATATATATATATATATATATATATATATATATATATATATAAATATCTGTGTGTGTTTATGTGTGTGTGTATGTGTATATGTATACATACACACATATATATATATATACATAATGTCTGCAAATATATATATATATATATACACACACACATATATATATATATATAATAAATGTGCGTATATATGTATATATAAATATGTATAGTAATGTATATATATATATATATATATATACATATATATATATATATATATATATATATCTGTTTATATATATGTATATATATATATATATATATGTGTGTGTGTGTGTGTGTGTGTGTGGTTTTGTATTTTGACTAAACTTTTTAAATGAATGTTTTAGATTTTATTTTGCCGGTGAAATTAAAATCTTTGTTGAATTTTATCTGTGATTTAAATGGAAAGACAAATGTATTACTTTGAATTGTAGTTTTCGGGTGAACTATCTGAAAGCAAGCTAAAAGGATTTTTTGCTTTTGTGAAAAATTCTGCACAGTCTTAATATAGATAAGAATGCCTCGAATATTGCTAAAAATATATAATGATAGCTAATAGCGTATCTGGTATCAGGTATGAAAAAGGAATTAGAGGGAAATATTCTTTACAGGGATTAATCCTACAATAATAAGTACCCACTAGACATCTGCTTCTTTAATTAGAGTAAAGAAGATGCCTCAGATATAACAGCCATTAGCCCTGGCCCGTGATTCTTCTGTGAATATTTTATAGTAGCTTAACAGTGGACTTATACTAAGTTAAACTTAAGAAATATATAGGCGGGAAGGAAGTAAGGCGGGAAGGAATTAAGGCGGGAAGGAAGTAAGACAAAAAAAAATGGAAGTAGAGAGAAAAGAAAAAGGGGAACGAAAATGAACTTTTTTTTTTTTGACAAGGTAAACTACAGAAGCCTTGGGAAGCAGCATAGTGGATGTGAAGTAAGGCAGCTGAACCAAACGACAGATCAACAACGTGCTTCATTAGATGGACGAATCCCACAGGTCAACGATCAGGATCAAATAGTTCAGTTGGGAAATTACAGTTACTCATCTATTAAGGTGGCGTCTATTGGTAACGTTACAATACAGCAATTGAAATATTAATGTGACTCTCAAGGAAACCACATGTAAAAACTGCATCTCCATTTGCGAGGGTAAAAGAAGGATGAATTCTGCTGCGGTTGGAACTCTGGCCAGAATGTTCAAAAAATTAGCCACAGAACTCAAATACAAAAAAAAGAACGATTTAAACGTATAAGCACTATACAAATAGTGACATTTAACGATAGAACTTTAAATAGAATAGGCCAGCTACTGGAATTGACAGTGTCTGTGATAGATCCTAACATAGACATAGTAAGTGTACAAGAACACAGATACCATCATAGCAAAGAAGATATAAAATACCACGATACTGGCAATGGTTTGACGTTTGTCTACTTATCTGCATGGAAAAACTCTATCAACGCTGCCATTGGTGTAGGTATGCTTATCAGCCCACGGGCTTTAAAATCACTGAGCAGCATCGACAAAATACAGGCAAGGATGATGGCAGCCACTTTTAATGGCAACCCCAACACAAGAATTATCTATCACATCCCTGCCGACGCTAGTGATGAAACGGACCTCAATGGCTTCTATAACGAGCTATCTATCCTCTCTTGTTCATAGCATCTTGAAACTTAACATGCTAATAATCGGGGAAAACATGAAGGTAAAAACAGGTAAAGACATAAACAACAAATTCAGATTACGTGATTGGCAAAAAGAAATGGGGAACACCTAACGGACCTCACATTAGAAAATGGATTAACATGTCTTAGTACAAAATTTCAGAAAAGAAAGGGAAAACTTTGGATCTACACTTACCCAAATAACGCTAAATCACAGATAGACAACAAACTCATGAATAAGAAATGGATTAATAGCGCATTCAATTGTGATGCATATTCCTCTTTCGGTGGAGTGTCTTCCGATGGCCGAATTGTCAAGGTAAAGAAACGTTTGAGCCTACGTAGGAATGCAACCACAACCGCACAATAAAACTGGTCCCTGCTTAACAAAAGACATGTTAGCGATGAATATACGATAACTCTTAGAGACCAATTCGATGCACTTCAGGCGATATCAGAAACACTTATTTCGAATGACGAATATGAGAACATCCTCAATGCCCACACGGAAGTGGCAGTTGAATGAATACCAACCAAACTAAAAGCAAAATATAGAGTTCCCTGGGATACATTATCAGGTAAGAAAAACATAAAGGCGTAGAAACTGCACCCTTATGCCATAGGAAAAAACCTAAATAATACCAACGCACAGAAACTTGAGAAAGCACAAAGCGAACTAAATAACGCATACCAAAAAGAAAAAAACAAATTCATTCAAAACCAGATCAATAAGATTAAAGACTCGGTTCCAATGAAGGATAGCATAGCAGGCAATAAATGAGTCGAGCAGAAAAAAAGAGCACAGCGTGAGCCTAACTAAAAGCTGTCAGCCAGAAGAACGAATACACTTGTGGAAACAACATTTCAAAAATCTGCTGGGAAAATCCCCCATCGTTACAGATGAACCCATCACGAAAATCATTAGCAATCCACCAGGCATCAAACTAAGATATTTTATGCAAGAAAAACTCGACATGGTACAAATAAAAGATTAAAAGTAGGAAAACTGCAGGGCTTAATGAAATACCCGCAGAAGTATGGAAAACAAGGAAACTTGACGGCACACTTCTCCGATACTGCAACGCCTTATAGAACCAGAACACAATAGATAGAAAGAAAAAAGGTTGCATCCTCTTTTCCTCATGAAGCGTTACCTGGGAATAGCCAAGAACATCCGATGTATAACCCTTACTTCTATATGGAAGTCAGACCTATCAGAAAAAATAAAGCGAAGTTTTTTTTTTCTGCGCAGTGGTCGTGTCAATACTGCTGTATTGGTGCACCACATGGACACTGATTAAACGTACGGAGAAAGCTTGATGACAATTGCACAAGATTGCTGCGAACTGTATTGAACAAGTCCTAGGGACAGCATCCCACAAAGCAGCTGGTGTACGAACACCTAACACCCGTCTCGAAAACCATCCAAATCAAGACGAGCAGGAGCAGTAAGGGTGAATATAAGCGATGTACTCCTTTAGACATTTTCAAACAGATGAGCAAGGGCAGGGCGACCAACTAGAACGTATCTAAAACAATTCTGTACTGTCACAGGATGTACTATGGAAGACTTGCCGAAAGCGAGGTACGATAAGGAAGAGTGACTGGGGAGCGTCAGGGAAGTCCTTGCCAGCGGCATGCAATGATGATGATGATGATATAATGTGCATTTATGTGCGTATATACTTGTATACTTACACATGTATATTTATTTATATATATAATGTATATCTATAAATATACGTGTATATATATATATATATATATATATTGTATAATGATATGGGCGTAGATATGTGCGCATTGATATATATATATATATATAAATATATATGGGGGGTAGTTTGGCAGCAGTCGTTCATTTTAGTATATTTCAATAAAGAGTAAAGACAATTTTTTTCTGTATAATTTTATAAAGTTCCTTTCGAATTTCCTGATAAGTGTCTTGATTTCAAGTTGGAATTTGTGGATGAATTTACCAAAATTGTCTCCAGCGCTTGCATATTTTTGGTCGAACTCCAAACTATATCCAGTAGGTAGCATTCGGAGAATATCAGGCGAGAATGGAATCTCTCATTCCAATGTGGTTCATCACCTTCAGTATATCGGCAAAAGCATAAGAAGTTGCCGAATCATGACCCACGTTATTCAAATATTACAATTTTTTTTTTTACTGAAGCTTGTATTTACTGTATAATATTCTGCAAAACCAAAACTGTTGATAGAGCTACATATTCAAAGTGAGCAGACATATATTTTACAGTTAATTGGGCACTATCTTGGATTTACTAGCCTCTGGCGGTAGGTGAGGTGAAAATAATATACAGGTGGAGAAAATATAATTTGGTTTAGTTGGGTTTATAACATTCTAACCATAGAAGGTTGTATTTTACTTAAATGTGGCACAAGGTCATATGAAAGGTGCACCCAGTGAGACTCGAGCTCAATCATCTTGGTTTGCTAGTCGAGCTTGCTTACCATTACACCACTCTCTTTACACATATATGGTAAATATATATGATTGGGTTTGGTTGCGTTTATGATATATCAACCATTGTAGGTTATTTAATGCAAAATCTTCTTTGGACATATTTATCAAATATATCAGATTGGGTTTGGTTGGCATATCAACCATTTTAGTTTATTTTTTTTTAATTTAATACCAAATACCTTATATAAATATTGGCCCAGTCAGCTGGGGCTGCAAAATACATCGACTGCATCTATGCAGAGTGTTATGAATCCCCCAATGAGTGTCCTGGATATGACACAAAACAGTCTGATGGTGAGGCTCCAGTAATGCCGGATCTTTGGGGAATGCAGATGACATCATTATTGTCATCGCTCCCATGTTCACTGTCACGGACTTATAACACCTGATAAGATCCTATCTATGGTTCAAAGAAAACTAAACTGTGTACTTATGCTATTATTTGAAAAATAACTATTTTTGTTCGCTAAACCGAATTGTCTGAAATAGAAATATTTACATGTATAAAATGGATTTGGCATTAAATAACCTAAAATGGTTGATAGGTAATAAAACCAAACCAAGTTATAAAAAATTTGTATACATATGTATTAAAAGTATTTGTTGATTGGTTGATTGGGTTTATGACATATCAATCGTTTTATATTACATAATGCCGAATCCATTTTTGGACAAATTATCAGTTTTATTTCAAACAATTCAGTTTAGCATGAGTACGCAGTTTAATTGTCAAAAACATTTCTATTTCAAGCTATTCGGCTTAGTCAAACATTTCTAATTCAACTAATTCAGTTTAGTATAAATATAAATTTTGTTTTTACATTGTTAAAAGCCGAAATAGTTATATATTAAACAATTTAGTTTAGCGTAAGTATAATTCCAATGTCTAAAAAAGTTCCAGTTCAAAAAAATCAGTTTACCAAAAGTACGCTGTTTAAAAGTAAGTACACCGTTTAATTTTCAAAAATATTTCTATATCAAGCTATTCGTTTTTACACAAAAGTTCTAATTCAAACAATTCAGTTTAATATAAATATGCAGTTTAGTTCTATTTGACCCATAGATAGGACCCTTATCACGTGTTCTGCATTCCCAAAGCTCCAGCATTACTGGAACATCATCATCAGATTTTCCTATCCAGGATACTCGTTAGAGCGGTATTACCCCTCTGAAGAGGTGCAATCTATGTATTCTACAGCCCCACCCGAAAAGGCAATAAATGTATTTGATTTGTAAATACATTTCCTTTGCTTGTATCGGCTTTCACCCTGGTCGGGTTTAACCGGCTTCCTCCCGAGCAAGTACAGCATATCACTGTTTAAGTTCCTCATTGAAGAAGGTACTTTAGGATTTGAATGAGGGAAGGGTCTCAAGTCCTACCCAGAAAAATGCCCTGTTTGCCGCAGATTTTCTACAGACGCATTGACAGAGAGACCCGAAGCCGCAGATTGACGGAACAGACACCTCCAGAGCCCCTTTAGCTTGGTTGCAGCCCTAATACCGCTGGGCACCAGACCAATCCTCTTTGGGTGACCTTACCAGGAACCGAAGTTTCCGACGCCATAGCTATGGCACGACCCATTGCCACCGCACTGCCACGTTAAGGAGGGTTTGGACTTTTGGTCGTTTTTTAAACTCATTGAATTAATGTATCTGACGTCAAAAGAATTATGAATATATTCAGTGAGTTTTGATATTTTGACTATCAGATATTGAGATTGTTTTTGTGTACACTTGTGGTCCTATGCTAGTCATGGAACCCTATGTGGTGTGACTACTAGTCACAGTACTTGTTGTGGCAATTGTGTTCGTGACTACCACATTTGCTTCCGGCTGTTTGCTTCGTCAAATCCTTCCGTGCTCACGTTGTGTTTGAAAGATCCACGGAGTGGGGTTAACACAATGCAGCCGGATCTTCTTCTAACGGTCAAGTAATATGAGAAGCTAGATTGTCTAGCAACTCAAAGAATAGAGAAAACCCGTTGTTTAACAACAACAAAAAATCGTTTTTATATACACACGTTTGTGAGACAATAATAAACAAACAAAAGTAGAAAGAATATCGAGAGAGGAAGAGTGACGATGAGGTGCAGTTAGAGTAACACTAACGTCTGGGACTTTGAATTTTGTAACGTCTGAAGGTTGTTCAGAGTACATCGGGTCTAGAATGGAAGAGATGATTTTTTGGCAGTCTTGACTTTCTTCTTGGTTGCTTTTTTCTTATCCTCTCGGGGGATTCGTATAATTATCCCATTTTTATAGACCAATATCTGGACTAAAAATGGTTTCTGATTGGTTATCCAATAAGAGACAACTCGGAGTCATATTCCCATTGTTCAGCCAATCTTAGTTCAGGATTATATCTTACAGGTAAAAAACCCTTTTTAGATGCTTTGACTAATAGGAACAGGTTTAGAGCAATAGGGTTAAACAAGAAAAATTACAGCTCACCTGACTGGATGAGCCATGTCCAACTCACTTTTATTTAGGGTGGAGCAAAATTAAATCTCTCTTTAGACATTGACCTTCAATATAAGAACTAGAAAAATATATTTTACGAAATGACCCGTTTCATCATTGTGATTGGAGATTCAGTTGACAACCGAAAAGTTTTGTAAATTTGCTAACCTTTAAAATAAAAAAAAAAGTCTCGCACTTAACTGACCTTTAAAATCGAAAACGACTGTCTCGCACTTAACTCATCTTTAGGAACGATCAACCAGCTTTTTAGGTCATATAAAACCCGACCAAAAATATCCTTATTTTAAGGATCTTTTTTGTTTTTGAGATATATCAATTAGAATATATCAATTTTGAGATATATCAATTTTGAGATATATCAATTAGAATATATCAATTTTTGAGATATATCAATTAGAATATATTTCATAAATTCTAATTTTTACATATTAATTAAGTACTCAAATTCACGTCGTGTCACACACGCAGTAATTTTCCATGTCATTTGTTTTCCATGTCCAGCGCTTCAATTTTAAGGTGATTCAAGTAAACAAAGAAAGAGGCACGTTATCTTGTCACGCTGTTATATTGGTTGGCATTTGCATTTAAAAATGTTCTTCTCTTAGATAGGTTTACCTATTGATAAGTCTCGAGAGCTCTGGTTGCCCTACTGTTTATACAAGGTTAAAGAAATGGATTCCAGCTTTTACCGAGAGTAAACCTGAAGTGTTAAGTAAACAATCCCCTTCAAGAATTGAACTAGGATCGCCGACTTAGTTTCTTGCTATTATAACCATTACGCCCGCTGGAGTTACTACAACTTAGGAACTCTTGCTCTTAACTTTGGTTTCAGAGTTTCCTTCCCCACTATTTGTTGTCCTATTAAGTATTGAGAGCTCAGGGGTTAATTATGTACCTTTATAAAACTCGTCATCGAATACAATTAAGAAATCCTGACATACTGAACAGATAAATCAACACTGGTATCTATCTATCTATCTATCTCTCTCTATATATATAAGGTTTGTTCAAAAGCTTCAAAGCCTCACAAAGAGATAAGAGCAATAGCAGAACATTTTAATTGAGATCTTGAGATCAGAAAACTGTCTGCGAGAGAGGTCCCAAGAATACTGACGCCAGAACTTAAGCTGCGAAAGTTTGACTTTTCAGGTAACATCTAGCTCTTACACTCCTTCTGGAGAAGTCATACAACCTTTTGAAATAACTTCAATTTATATATATATATATATATATATATATATATATGTGTGTGTGTGTGTGTGTGTGTGTGTGTGCAAATACACTGGACACATTGGAATATAAAAAGAAAATATTCATTAATAATGATTCTGATTTCAAACTTCATCTTTATAAAGTAAAAACTAAACAGTAAGGCAAAATGAGGAAATATTTGCCTACATGTTAATAAATTGATAAATTCAACACACCTGCAGCACTCAAAACACTTGCTCAAAAATCGATAAAGAGTTTTAATATTTCATATTGTGTCCCATATTTGATCTAATGACTGTCAGACGTTTGGAATAATTTGAAGAAAATTTCTTGCAGAAATTAACTCCATTTATTCCTCTCCTGTTGAATAAAGAATTTAAAATTGGTCAATAATCGGAAATTATTATTATTATTACTATTATCATTATTATTTTTATTATTATTATTTACTCCTTGAGATATTTTTTACATCACTAATAGCTGATGGTCTTTCACTGGAGTTTGAGTGACAGCAAGTCTCCTCAAGTCTCTACGACTCTTCTCAGTATTCTGGCTATTCTCAATAATGCTGTAGTGTGGATGGTCCCCACTCAATCTCCAACTTCCAAGTCCTCTAGTCCCTTTAGTAATCCTTTAGTTACTGTACCAAAAGCACTAATTACAATTGGTATAATTGTCACCTTCCTGTTCCACAGTTTTTTTCAAGGTCGATGTACTTATCCTTCTTTTCACATTCTTTCAGTTTTATTCTGTGGTCAGCCCGGACAGCTAAGTCGACAATTTTTTTATTCTTTTTTTTTTTTTGTTGATTATTATTAGGTCTGGTCTTCTGGCCGAGATTAGTTGATCTGTCTGTATGTCAAAGTCACAAGGGATTTTTTCCTCCTTCAGAGTTTTTCACATCAGTTTTAGCCGATAGTCTTTTACTGCAGTTTGAGTGACAACAAGTCTCCTCGAGTCCCGAGCACACTAATCTCAGTAATGCTGTAGTTTGAATGGTCTCCACTCGTTTGTCAACATCCAAGTACTCCAGTCCCTTTAATAACCCTTCAATTACTCTACCTAAAACACCAATCACGATTGGTATAATTGTCACCTTCATGTTTCACAGTTTTTTCAATTATCCAGCAAAATTGAGGTACTTATCTTTCTTTTCACTTTCTTTCAGTTTTAATCTGTGGTCAACCGGGACAGTAAAGTCCACAATTTTGAAAATTCTCTTTCTTGTTGATCATTATTATTTACTCCTTAAGAGTTTTTCACATCAGTGTTAGCTGATGGTTTTTGAATGACAGCAAGTCTCCTAAAGTCTCCAGGACTCGTCTCAGGATTCGGGCAGTTCTTAGCAATGCTGTCGTTTGGATAGTCTCTACCCGTCCGCCAACTTCCAAGTCCTCCAGGCCTTTTAATAATCCTTTAATTATTGTGCCTAACGCACCAATCACAATTGGCACAATGGTTACTTTCATGTTCCACAGCTTTTTCAATTCTCTAGCAAGGTCGAGGTACTTATCATTCTTTTCACTTTCCTTCAGATTTATTCTGTGGTCCACCAGGACAGCAAAGTCTACAATTATGCAGATTCTCTTTTTTTGTTGATTATTATTAGGTCTGGTCTTCTGGCCGGGATTAGGTGATCCGTTTGTAATTTAAAGTCCCATAGGAGTTTATGCGAGTCATTTTCTAGGACAGGTGCCTGGTTGTGCATATACCATTTGTTTGCATGGTCGAATTGAAATTTCCTTCACATTTCCCAGTGGATAATCTTGCCGACCCAGCCGTATCTCACCTTATATTCCTTCTGTGCTAATTTGCTGCATTCGCTTATTATGTGATTGATCGTTTCGTCTTTGTCACCGCATAGCCTACATTTACTGTTTTGTTGCGTCTTATCTATTCTCGCTTTGATATGATAGGTTGTTATGGCGTTGTCCTGTGCTGCTATTAGGAGGGATTCCGTTTCTCTCTGAAGGTTTCCTTTTCTTAGCCAGGTCCAGGTTTTCTGGTATGAGATGTTGTTTGTTAGACGTTTAAAGCGGCCATAGAGTTGTTTTCCCTCCCATTTTTGTTTCCTTATGGTTGCAATTACTCCTCGTTCTTGTTTTTCTATGTAGTCTTCGAGCCGTTGTATCGATGCGTCAACGGTGTCTTCGATGCTGGCAAGTCTTCTTCCTCCATCTTTTCTAGATACATATAGTCTGTCAACGTCGTCTCCGTGGTGTAATGCCTTATGCATGGTCATTAGTTTTCTTGTTCTTTGGTCCATTTGCTTAAGTTCCTCTCTGGTCCACTTGAGAAAGGGTCCCGAATATCTGACTAGGGGCACAGCCCAAGTATTTATTCCTTTGATGAGGTTTCTGCTGGAGAGTTTTTCCTCGAGTATTTTTCTTCTTCTCCTGAGATATTCTTTTTGGATCGTGTCTTTCATTTGCACTTGTTTGATGGTGTCAGCCTCCAGGATACCCAAGTATTTGTAGGTTTCATTTTCTTCGAGCGTTCTAATTTTGTCGTGATTTGGTAGTTCCATTCCATCAGTCATATGTCGTTTGTCACTTTTCATGACGAGCATGGTACATTTTTCTCTGCCAAATTCCATTCCTCTGTCCGGACTGTATATTCTAACGGCGTGTATATGAGTTTCCAGTTTTTTTCATGCTTGCAAATAATTTAATGTCATCCATGTACATTAGGTGGTTGATCTTCTCTTGCGATCTGCTGAGTTTGTATCCGGCGGCGCATTTTCTGAGTATGTGATTCAGTGGCATCATGGCTATTATGAATAGTAAGGGTGATAGTGCATCTCTTTGGAAAATCCCTCTTTGGATCTTTTTTTCACCTATGCTTCTTCTTCCTGCTGTCAACTCCACTATCCAGGTTTCCATTGTCTGTTCGATGAAGTTTATGACTTCATGTGATATCTTGTACATTTTCAGACGGTGTATTATCCAGCTTTGTGGGACCATATCATATGCCTTTTTGTAGTCTATCCAGGCCATAGCTAGATTTTTCCGTCTTGTCTTGCTCTCAGTTAGGATGTGTTCATCTATGTAGAGTAATTCTGCTGTGCCTCTGGATCCTTTGCGGCATCATTTCTGTTCGTCAGGGAACAATCCGAGGCTTGTTTTCTGTTATTTGTCCTTTTAGTATTTTCCACATCATTGGTAGGCAGGTTATGGGTCTGTAATTGTTTGGAGCAGTTCCTTAGCAAGGCTCCTTTTGGATTAATGTAGTCTTCTTTTTTTTTTTGGTCATCCATTCAGGTACTTGCGCGCCTTGTAAGCATCTGTTCATTTCTAGTGCTAGTCTGCCGTGAATGGAGGTGAATTTCTTGAACCAGAGGCCATGTATTCCATCATGGCCTGGCGCTTTCCAGTTTGATATTCTTTTTAGTGTTGTTTTGAGCAATTCGACGTTTGTTTCCATTTAGGGGCCTACTTCAAGTCCCTCTAGTTCTCTTGTAATATTGTTTATCCATTCAGTATTTTCATTATGTTTCTTTGGTTGCCATATTTTAGTCCAACATCGTTCGGTTTCTTTTATATCCGGTTGTTGGTATGTTTTCTTGTCACTCCCTCCCAATTGTAGGAAGAATTTTCTTTCGTTGTTTTGGAATGTCCTGTTTTGTCTGTATTGCTTTACCCTTTGTCGTTATCTCTTTAATCTTCCTTCTTTGGCCAGTATTTTCTGGTTTATTTCCTCAAGTTGTACCGTTATTTTCCCCCATGTTGCCTGTTCCTTCTTCTCGCTTATTTCAGCGCCTCTCTTTCTTATTATTCGGGCTTGTTTTCGTATTTTTAAAAATTTTTATTTGTGTTTCCAGTCGGATTTCCCGTCCCGGTTTTGACTGTCTCTTCGTGTTTTTTTTTAGGGGATCCCAATTTTCTCACAAACTAATTTTGCTCCTGCATAGATTAGTTCATTTAACTCGGTTATATTATTCGTCGTTATGTAAGGTAGTATGTGATTTAATTTTCCGTTTCTATCTTAAGTTTTTTCCCTTCTATATTTCTTAATGAAGGTAGTATAGTCTTTTCACTACTCATGATTCTCTTTACATTTTCTAGGTTTACCTTTTGTTCTTGTGATAGAGTTTCTTCCAGGTTGTTTGGTATTGTATCGTTTGTGAGAGTAGTTTCATTTGCTGAGGTTTGCAGTTCTTTTTCGTTGGATTGTATTTGTTTGGCACCACTTGATGTATCTGGTACTGTGTTATAGTTTTGTTTCAGTGTTTTTTGATGGATTTTTAGTCATTTAAGGTCAGAAAACCAAACCTTCTTAATTATTGTCCTAACTTGATCGGCTAGCCTTTGGCTATTTGTCTGAAATGTCGAACGTTCTTGCCAGATCTCTATCATTCTTTTCCTGTATCTTCTTTGTGGCGGGTTGCTCCTGAAATAGCATTCTAGTGGAAGTTGATTATCTTCCCTAGTCCATGTTCTGCGTTTAGGTCTCTGTTCGCGGTGGTTTGTTACGTGGTCGTTTATGTACCAGAAAAAAGAGCAGCCAACATTCGTAGGATGATGACCGGGCATACAATGTTGGCTTTCAGGAGAGCATCTGCCGATCACGACCTCAGGCCTGTTGACTGGGTCCCACGTTGCGTAATATTATGATTTGATATTTTTATCATGAGTGGTATAATGTGGCTATACCAGGCCCTGGGGTTGTTTATGATCTGCGCACCTGACATAGATGTGACCAAGAACAGCTATGACGGCTGTACATAAAAAGCGGACCACAAAAAAAAACAAAAAACAAAAGAACAAAAGCAAATAAAACACAAACCTTACCCGTTAAGTTTTAACTGAGTTAAAGTCCAAGACTATCATATTGTTAAAGGTTTTCTTTCGTTCTATTTTCTTTCCTACATTATTTGTGTTTGTTTTCAAGTTAGTGTTCTGAAATTTGGTATTATCACGTGTCATGGTTCTATATTTATATTGAAATAGAACTTCATCTTCTAACAGTGAAGCTTTTCCTGAAAATTATTCTCAGATTATTAGTAAATTGATTCTTCATTTAAAGCACAATATACAGGAGACTTTCTTTTAAATGAAAAGTGTTGTAGAATAAAATTACTAACCTCTTTGAAAGACTTTTTGGAAACAGATGACTTCATATTTCTCTTCCTTTTAACAAATGCTTGGTTGAATTATTATTTCTAATTTTACTAGCATTTATACTAATTCCTCTCCTCTATATCACGGTCGGCCGGCGGAGGGGGAACTACTTTCTAACTGATTTCGTGCTACCTTTCTTTCTCTCTTTTAGGGTTCGTCATACCACGTGTTCGCCTACATTTGAGGGTTTTTTTTAATGTAATGATATTATTATTCAATGATCATTTAGAAAACTGATCATTTCTCCTGATATTCAAGAAATAATTGCTTTTATGTTTTTGACATAAAGGAAGAAAATTATTTTCCCTTGAGAAAGGCATCACGACAGGAAATCTGAAGTTCATTTTCAATTGACATTGATAGATAAATTTAGTAAGAAATTAGAATTGATATATATCGGCACAAAAGGTTCTATACTTCGTTGGCAGCGTCAAATATACACCGTCTGCATCTATGCTGAGGAGTAAGACTAACCCCGTTCATCGAGTATCATGGATATGAGACTAATCTACAACTGAGAGTGAGACTTTACTCCTGAAACTTTGAAGAATTTTAAGTACTCCTTTTATTTCCATTACTCATAAATCCACTCTTACCCGGAGCGGTAGCACCTGTTCAGGTACTATTTATGAGCCAAGTCAATATTTTTAAAACAATTCGTATTTGATAGAAACATGTACAAAATACCCCTTAAGAAACAGCTTCTCAAAAAATGTAAATATGAACGTACAACGTTTGCGATTCCATAACATTTCGGCATAAAATAACCCTACATAGGTTTAGATGCCGTTAAAATCACTCAAACATTCCAATAAGTGAAAGTTTTCAAATACAATGTACATTTTATTCTCTCCCTCTCTCTATCTCTCTCTCTCTCTCTATCTATCTATCGTCTGCAAGTCATAGGTTAAGCAGACTTTGTTTCCGACCGCGGAGTATTTTTTTCGGGTGATCTTCATGTTTAGATGTTCAAATCTTCTAGTTTCTTTCCGTATGTTGATATGCACTAAAACCAGACCAAACCAAAGCTACACATCCTGTGGTAGCATTGACTGAGTTTTTTCCACATTGATGACGGGATAAATATACAACCAGGACCTGTATAATTGTATTTTAACTTTAATTCACTATTATAACTGCAATGTTCTTGCATGTATACAATATTATATATTTCGTTTGCTATTATTTCTCTAATTTCATTCGATCAAACCAACCTTTCCACGATATCAATCTAGTCGAAACAATTTTCTTTTTCCGTTTTGTTCCTTTTTAATGGCATATCAATCTTTGTGGGCCAAAAGTCAAAGAACAGCAATGTCTACTCTTTAACTCATAGCAAAGGGATAAAGGGGTTATTCCATTTCCCAAGATTATGAGTCCCAAAGAGAACTTTATAACGCAAATAGAGTTCGAACTTGCTTATGTTACAGTATACCACATTAACCACTGTGCAACGAGGACTCCAAATATATTTTTTATTTGTTTATTTTAATATAGGTATATACCAGACATTGCCATAGTGATTAGAGTATTCTAGAATGGCCAGGGAGACAGGGGTTTAATCACTGGTCGATTCATATCAAAGACTCAAAAAATAGTACTTGACGCCACCTGGCTTAAAACTCAGCATTATAAGGTAGGAATCAAGGGTAAAGTTGAGCAATCCAGAGAAAGGAGTAGAATCCTCCCTTACACCTTGGTGCAGTAGCTATCAAAAATGGAGACTTGGGGTCACCTGCGACTACCGTCACCAGCTTTACTTTAACTTTATTTTAATATCTTGCTTTTTTTCTCGCTTGTTTGTGATAACATTTATAATTATTTCCTATTTTTTATGTTTACAATCAACCATGAAGGTTTTGCAACTAACAAAGTTAGCCTGATTAAAGATCAACCCACCAGCCTAGAGCAGTTTTTTAATTAGGTAAATATTCAGGGTGGGATGGGAATTCCATTTTTGCTGTGTGAAGAAAATTGTACCTATGGGCTCTAAGCACAACGACACCGACTAAAACATTGTGTTGAAAGAAACGTTGAAAAATTCTCTTTATTTGATCTCATTTCAATTACTTGGTCAGCCAAGAGAATTTTCATGAAAAATTTCCTATTTAACACACACACACACACACACACACACACATATATATATATATATATATATATATATATATATACACACATACACACACACACATACACACTCACACACACGAACACACACACACACACATATATATATATATATACACAGATACACACAAATATATATACATGGACATATGTCTGCACACAGAAACATATATATATATATATATATATATATACACATAAATATACACATATACACAAACACAGACATAGACACACACAAACACACGCATATATATATATATATATATATATATATATATATATATATATTGCAGTGAGATACTTACTTCACAAACGTGAATCTTTTTTATTTTTGTTATGAAAAAGAAGAAGAAACAGGATTTAAAAAAAACCATCGGAAGTAAAAAGAATGATGGATAAACATGATCACAAGTATTCATTTGAAAGAAGAGTTTTTATTAATTTGAATATATCTGTTGTAATAATCAAATCACCGAATTGTAAAATTGATTTATCTAAGAATATAAGAAGTCACCGTGGCTAACATTCTGGACTGTGACACATGTGTTTTAGATATTGACTTGAAGAACTCTGTGACATGTCGATGCTCCAGCGGAAGTCGATCACCGAGACAAAAAATTACAGGAAATCCACCCGATACGTAAATTATACAGGATGAGGATGTTTCCTGTGGAAATGCTGCATAAAATACGTAGATGGCAAGCTTGAAGGAAGTCGGTCACTGTGAACGAAAATGACAGGAAATTCACAGAATACCTAAAGTATAGAGGAAGCAAGTGTTTCCGGAAGAAATACCGTGTAATTTCGTGGATGGCATGCTTGATGGAAGAGTGATCACATGCGTTGCGTGGACGGCAGACTGAAAGAGATGTGACCAGAAGAATTTGCGTGGGCGTTCGGGAGATTATATAAGCTTTTAATCTAATCTAGAATAGGAAAGAGCTTCACTGAAGATTGGTATCTCGGTCTATGTGTATGCAGCTCAGCCATCTTTGACTCTCTCTTACTCAACCCTTTCATCCGTACATTTTGGGTTATAAAAGGAAAAGAGAATAAGTTGATCAGTATTGTTGATTTTTTCTGTAATACAACAGTAGTAATCGAAAAAACGTTCACTTTTGGACAAAAAATATTCGAAAAGGAGATGAAAAAAATGTTGGCGAAAGAGAAAAAAATGTTGGGATGAAGACAAGAAATGTTGGGGAAGGAAGCAAAAAGTTGGGGTAAACAAAAAAAATGTTGGGGAAGGAGACAAAAAATGTTGGGAAGGAGACAAAAATGTTGGGATAAAGACATAAAATGTTGGGGAAGGAGGCAAAAAATGTTGGCGAAGGAGGCAAAAATTTTGGGGAAAGAGACAAAAAATGATGGGGAAAGAGATAAATGTTGGGATAAAGACAAAAAATGTTGGCGAAGGAGGCAAAAATTTTGGGGAAAGAGACAAAAAATGATGGGGAAGGAGACAAATATTGGGATATAGACAAAAAATGTTGGCGAAGGAGACGAAAAATGTTGGGAAAGGAGACAAAAAATGTTGGGGAAGAAGACAAATGTGGGGATATACACAAAATATGTTGGTGAAAGAGACAAAAATGTTGAGGAAGGAGACAAAAAATGTTGGGATAAAGAACACAAAATATTGGGGAAAGAAACACAAATGTTCGGGTAATTATACCAACGTTTTTGGTTGGGATAATGACAAAAATGTTGGCGAAAGAGACAAAAAATGTTGGGGAAGAAGACAAATGTTGGGGAAGGAGACAAATGTTCGGATATAGACAAAAAATGTTGGCGAAGGAGACAAAAAGAATGGTATGAACACAGTTATCTTCTGAGCTATTTTTAAATAGTACTATTACCATTCTTCTCTTTTTGACAAGATGGGGTTATTTTCATTTTAAGTGGTAATCCTCTGAAATAAGTAAAAAAAAAAGGTTCACATACCTTGGCTACAATATCTCATCTATTGAAAAGATATCATCATGTGAACATTGAACGTATGGATCGTTATTGACAGGTTGTTATTATGGAAATCTGATCTCTTCGATGAAATAAAAGTGATTTTCTTCCAAGCTCTAGCTGTGTCAGTAATACTTTATGGTCACCATCTCGAATCTAATAAAAAAAAACTTGAATAACAAGCTAACTGTGAACTACACTTGAATGTTATATGCTGCCTGTAACAAATCCTTGATGCAACATCCCACAAAACAGCAGCTTTAAGGCCAACTACCTTTCATCTCACAAACCATCCATGAAAGACGAGCAAGCACTGGTGGAAAAATAACTCTGAGGATACTGGATGCCATCTAGAGAACATGTATGGAGCAGTGGACAATATGAATGGATGGTGAGAAAATTAAGGGTCATTGTGCTAATATCGGCACTTGATGATGATGAGGATGACTGTCATTGTACAAGGATGGCTTTGGCTTTAAATAACCAACAAAGGTTGATATGCCATTAATGGAACAAAGAAATTGAAGAGATCAGAATTTAATCTAAAATCTAAATAGATTTTCATTACTCTCAACTACATGCCTTTTGGCTTTTGGAAGAATTTAATTTCATGTTAACAGAGCTTGAATGTGCGCCGTTTAAATTCACTACTTGTTTAACCTTCAATCAGCAGCTCGAAACAGCTGTCAGGCACGCAAACATGGATTTTAATTTCCTTCCACAAGAAAACTAGAATAAAAGGGCTAGATTCAATCAAGCAATAGCAGCGAGACAGCTTTGTTGAAAGATGAAAGTTTTCAACGCGGAAGTCTGATGTTTAGAGCTCCGTGCTATATTAAGAAAAGCCGTAACCCTATATTTCAATCTGTTTTATTTTGCTAACGAACGTAGACTTAGCGTTTTGATGAAACAGTCATTTTACGAAACGCCATCAGTCGAATATTTCAGATTTGTTGGCTCTTTATAAAACACAGAAAGCTCAATATTCAATGATCTTTTCTCTGTAGAGATGTTACTCAATCCTTTCACCACAGGAATAATTTCACACTAGGTCATTTTTGAGTGGAGTAAAGTGGGTTGAAAACAGAGTTTTCCTATCGAGAGTTAGTTTCAGACCTGACCGATAAAATGAAACGCAGTTTCTTCAAGGCAGCGGTCGTGTCGATACTGCTGTATGGCTGCATTACTTGGACACTAACTAAACGGCTGGAGAAGAAGCAAGACGGCAATTACACAAGAATGTTGTGAGCAATATTGAGCAAGTCCTGGCGGTAACGCCCCACAAGGCACCAACTATACGGCCACTTGCCTCCCATCAGGAAAACTATCCAAGTTAGACGAACCAGACATGCAGGACACTGCTGGAGAAGCAGGGACGAGCTCCTAAGTGATGTACTCCAATGGACCTCAGCATATGGCCGAGCAAAAGCAGGACGACCAGCTCGAACATACATACAGCAGGTATGTGAGGATACGTAATGTAGCCCTGAAGACCTGTCAGAGGCGATGAGCGATTGGAAGAATTGGTGAGAGAGGGTCAGGGATATCCGTGCTTGTGGCACGACATGATGATGATGATATTGCGCAGGAAAAAATATTTGTAATGACTTCGATTTTACCATTTGCTCCGTATTTTTGGCTCTAAGCTGATCATAATCAACATTACGAAATGGGAAATATTAGTATGGTTATTGGGCCGTGTGATATTCTATTATAATCATTATAACCGATGATGTATTTCTTCTTTTTTGTTTATGCATATGTTATTATTAATTCACCAAAATTAAAATACAGGCGTAAATCGTTAGTAACAGATCTTAGTTGGGTTTCTTTTTCTAAAATGGTATATCAACCTCCGAGGGTTATTTAATGCCCAGGCCATCCTATTAGAAGAATGTTTGACATACTAATTATAGCTGGGGATTTATGAACATCCATATAATTCTCAATGGAATTAGTCCGAGAGTGAACGTAATTGCGTCAGTCGAGTTCGATCGCTTCTTAGAATGTTACTGTCCAGCACATAAGCTACAACGTCACATGGACAGCTCCAAAATTGATCTTTGTTCTCATACATGGAATTTTCATGAATACATCATATATATATATATATATATATATATATATATATATATATATATATCCACCCAAGCTGAAACACTACTGCATAGTTTGGAACGAGCCGCTGTTGGCATTGGACTCCATGTTAATGCACACAAAACTGAATTTATGTGCTTTAATCCGAAAGGCGACATCTCCACACTAGACGGAACCTCCCTGAAACTGGTTGACAAATTCACCTACCTAGGAAGCAGCGTCTCATCAACCGAAAAGGACATCGACACACGGCTAACGAAGGCATGGACAGCTATCGATAGGCTTTCGATCATTTGAAAATCAAACCTGATCGATAAAATAAAACGCAGTCTCTTCCAGGCTGCCGTTGTGTCGGTGCTGCTGTATGGATGCACTACTTGGACGCTGACTAAACGGTTGGAGAAGAAGCTAGACGGCAATTATACAAGAATGTTGCGAGCAATATTGAACAGGTCCTGGCAGCAACACCCCACAAGGCGCCAGCTATACGGTCATCTACCACCTATCACGAAAACTATACAAGCTAGCCGAACCAGACATGCTGGACACTGCTGGAGAAGCAAGGACGAGATCGTAAGTGATGTGCTCCTGTGGACCCCCGCATATGGCCAATCAAAAGCAGGACGACCAGCTCGAAAATACATACAGCAGCTGTGTGATTTTACGGGATGTGACCCTGAGGACCTGCCGGAGGCGATGAATGATTGGGAGATGTGGAGAGAGAGGGTCAGGGATATCCGTGCTGGCCCCACGACATGATGATGATATATATATATATATACGCACACAGTCACCACCTCACAAAGTAAATATGACCTGGTAAGTTAGTATTGATGACAGAATTAGAGCAATAATCTACCCAATTGTATTAACGACATGTAATGCTTATCGTGAATACTCTTCGTGTGGGTCACGAGACGGTCATCTACGAGAAAAATCATTTACAAAAAAAAATATAGTCACTTGGAGAGTGATAAGTATCGACCTAAATTTTGGGGCTAAGCGAAAGTAATCATCTACATTGAGGGTAGGCTGCAATTTCTCCAGTAGCAGATCTTTCCTTTATCAACTTGAAAATACCTCTGCACGTCATCCTATTTTTGAGATCGGTCAAGAGAGAAGATGCAATAGTGGCAATAAAGTGAGTAGGATTTTTTGTGACCACGTGACTGACTTTTCTCATCCTTATATGCATAAAGTTAAGCCGACATTCTCCACGATTCAGGCACCATGGCGATCACAACAAATATTTATTTTTCATACGGTAACTTATTTTAATACGAATATTTTTATAAGAAAATTTATTGTTTTCAGATTATGAGCATGCAATTTAAAATCAAAAGTAATTTTGACGATGAAAACATTCGCTCCAAAAGTTTCTCCACGAAATAATATTGCGGAATATTATAATGAGTTTGAAAACACCACACACCAAAAAAAAAAAAAAAAAAAAAAAAAAAGGTTTCATTCACTCTCTTATATCAATTTTTGTATTGTCTTCATTATTATTACTTCAGGCAAATTTCATATTAAATATCTATCCTTATGATAACAAAAGAGTGATGAAATACTTTTTTATGAAATTTCCGTTGAATAACCGTTGATGCTTGATAATATAGTTTCTGGCCTCTTTTAGTTTAGGAAATGAGAAAATACGCGGAAATATTGAAGTTCGCAATTCGAATAAAATTACAGAGCAATAATGGCGGAAAAATAGAACTCATACATTATTCTATAGACACAGGGTATCAGCAAAATCTTCTATTAAAACAGGTTATCAACAAAATCGATACACGGTATTCACACTAGCTGTATTAAAAAAACTGTCCATTAAGATATTTAACCTTACGATGAAGTTTTTTTACCGTTGAAGTTTATTACAGATACGTACAGTGGTCGTATCTTTGGAAATTAAACACATCTTTGTCAACAAAATTCTTCAAAATGTATGTGCAGAAATTAAGAAGGTGTCTTTTTCTGCGCGTATAGACTTGCGATAACTGCAGTTTTTTAGGGAATTTTTTCAACTTCGTTTTGAATATTTTACACTTTAGGGCAAATTGTATAATTTCTAACCCACCCTCCTTCTCCTTGTGAATTTTTGTGAACTACAATTGTTATTTACAAGAACTTCGATTTTTTTCTTAAATTGATGGTCTCTCATGAACCAACAAGAAAATAAAATGGAGTTTCTTCAAAGAACAACTTCTTGACCTCAGTTTATATTCCATCAAAATTCAGCCCTGTCGGTTGGGGCTGTAGGATACACGGACTATATATCTGCGGAGAGGTAAGACTCCCCAAAGAGAGGCCTCGTCGGCTAGGGCTGTAGAAAGGGAAACCTTGCCCCAAGAGTGACCCACAAGGATGGAACTGTAGAATTCACCGACTGAATCCCTGCAGAGGAGTAAGACTCCCCAACGATTGTCCTGGATATGACATTAAACAATCTCATGGTGACGCTCCAGTAGTTATGGAGCTTTGGGGAATTCGGAGTACCCTTCGTTGCACTAACTCCCAGGTCTACTCTGAGTTGAAGTGGTAGCACCTGATAGGATCCTATCGATGGGCCTTAAAGAACTGTTTAAATATGATATGTGCATATCTATATGCATATAATAAAGTAGAAATTTCCACGTGCTATTTTCCATCTTAAAACAGTAAACAAAAATGAACGAGTATGTCACTTTATATTTTTTACGTACGTCTATGTAATATGAAAGTGTACGTTCATGAAAATTTAATCAAAACAAAAATTATATTTATGGCCAATTGTCAGCAAACAATAACGCCAAATAGAATGCGTTGATTTTTTTTCTCGTGACAAGGAAGTGTCAGCATAATCCAACATTTTCGGATATTTCCCGTGAAAGGAAAATGAATGTTATGGGAAAAGAAAAAGATATGTTTAAATGGTTTACTCAAATTACAGCGTTTTTCAATTTTGCTTTTGTTTTTGTTTTTTTTTTAGGTTTCTTTTTTTCCTGTACGTCTTCATCATTGAAAATATAATTGAAAATGACATTACGTTTAACTAGGCGGATAGTTAATTGCTAAGAGTAATCTTCATTTTATGTATATATAGAAAAATCAGTGCCAGTTCTTCATAGTTCGACAAGTTGTCGGGATATGGGGGGCGGGGTACATGATTCTGTTGTGCGCAGTCCATAATTAATCTTCTGAAAATAATGCGTGGAAGTTCAAACACACTATTTTAAACGAAATTAACGTTTCATTCATTTCATTTCAATACAGCTTTAGCTTCAACTCTATTTAAAGAAACCTTATATATATATATATATATATATATATATATATATATATATATATATATATATATATATATATATATATATATACACACACACGCACACACATATATATATATATATATATATATATATATATATACATACACACACACACACACACACATATATATATATATATATATATATATATATATATATAAGGAGATTTTATCTATGCGGGAGAATTTTGAAATAGATTTAAAAAGCCTATTTATAGTTCATGATGAAAACTGAAACTAAATGATGAAAAAGAAAAGGATACCAAACCTGTTTCATATCTCGCTCGTCGGAGCCATAACCAGGGAAATTTTAAGATTAAATAAAAATATAAAAATGGAATATAGAATGGTATTAGAAAAGAGGAGAAAATGAGGGGATTAGATTAGGCGACATTAAGTCTAATCAAACATTCCTCTACATAAAGGGTGTGTCCTCGTGGTGTAATGGTTAAGGCGTTGGACTGCAGAATCGTAGTACGCGAGTTCGTACTCCAGTCGCACTATTACGTTCACTTTCGGGCAAATACCCTTGGGAAAGGTATGAACCCCCTTATCCACCCAGCTATGGGTTAAATAGTAGCACTACTATTCTTCTAGGAGAATGGCTTTGGCATTATATAACCTACAAAGGTTGATATGCCATTAAACAAAGAAACCAACCCACGAACCAACCTCTACTTAAAGAGGAAATACTGCCTACAAATTATATAGCTCGTTTCAAATTTTAGTAGTTGAAATGGAGAGTGTACCCAGTTAAAAATGAAAAAAAAAACGTCGACACTATTTTTATTGAAGCGCTTATGGTTATTCATGAGGTACTATTTACCAACACCTCCACTCGGGCAGGATATGACACAAGGTCAATTTTTAAGCGGAGTTTAACAGTTTTGAATTCAGAGTTTTCCTTCTCCTAGACTAGTTGCCTAACCAAGGCTGAAGAACCTAGTCTGTCCTACTATTTACCCATAGCCGGAGGGAGAATAATTGGATTCATACCTTTCATGGTTATTCATGATATGATCTACGAGGAAAACCTATATCTAGTATTCAGGATGTCGGAAGGAAAGAAAATAATGTCCCGGATTTTAGTAGGTATATATTGCTTGATCCTAACAACTAATCTTTTACAAATTCTTTCTTTGAGGTGTTAGCCTCAACAACAGTTAAACAAATTAACAATAGAACTAATATGATGGTAAAGATGAACATCTTTCGAGCAGAAGTTTTGATTGGTTTAGCAAAAAATTCAACTGATGCGTGTTCTGAAAAACAAACTTTTAAACAAACGATGAGCATCTTGGTGCGGAGTCTAGTTTGATTTCATCAAAATTATAAAATTTTCGATCTGGTAACGTATTGTACAAGGGCTTGTGGAAAAGCATCTTCATCAGTAGTTTTATTAGTAAATTTAATCTCTTCACCAAGCTTAGAAATAGAGTAAATCATTAAAGACCTAATTCAAGTTGGTTGGTTGGGTTTTATGGTATATCAACCTTTGTAGGGTATTTAACGGCAAATCCATTTTCATGTAAATAATCAGTTCTATTTCTAAACATTCAGTTTATTATAAGTACGCAGTCTGAATGTAAGTATAGTTTAATTGTGAAAAACATTTCTATTTCAAGCTATTTAGTTTTATCAAGCAGTTTTAATTCAGCTAACCAGTTTAGTATAAGTACAAATTTTGTTTACACACAGTTAAATTTCAAAACAGTTCTATATTAAACTAGTCAGTTTAGTATAAGTACAGTTTCAATGTCAAAAAACAGTTCCATTTCAAATAATTCAGTTTAGCATAAGCATGCAGTTTAAATTTAAGTATGGTTTAATTGTCAAAAACATTTCTATTTCAAGCTATTCAGTTTAGTCAAATAATCCAGTTTGGCATAAGTATGCCGCTAATTCTATTTAACCCATAGATAGGCCCCTATCAGGTGCTACCACGCTGGGCCAGAGTGGAATTGGGAGCAATGGCAATGAAGAGGTGCTCCGTATTCTCCAAAGCCCCAGCATTACTGGAACCTCACCATCAGATTGTTTAGTGCCATATCCAGGACACTCATTTGGACGGGGCATTTTACCCCTCTGCAGAGGTGCAGTCGGTGTATTCTACAGCCCCAGCCGAGTGGACAATTAATTCAAGTGACATTTTTTAGTAGAACAGAATGAATCCCAAAAGGTACAAAAACAGGTGAAAGTAGATTTTCTGTACACTTGCGCGAGGAAACAGGAAGTAGTACAATATAGCAAAACATCTATAAAGGATAAAAAAAGATTTTAATTTATTTTCATCATGTAAACTTAATGGTAGGGTGAATATAGTTGACGGAAGTGAAAAATAAGTGAGCTGCCATCTCACATTTGAAAAGAGAAAATGTGCCATCATTATGATAAAAATTAGTATCTGTCTTTTTAAGTGACCAGATTGTAAACTTTTTTAAAGACCGATAAACATATTTTCTAGCGCTTATCTCGATGGTGAGCCCATAGAAACAACACCTGCAATATATAGATTATAGTTCAGAAATAGATTATAAGAATTTCAAAATTAGAAATCAGTTTTCAATTGCCCTATATATATATATATATATATATATATATATATATATATATATATATATATATATATATGTCGTCAATGTAATTTGACCTCATTTTTTACGATAACTTACCGTGTATAATTTAGAATCTTAGAGGAATATTCTTAAACATAAGAAGAATGTAAGAATGAAAAAAAGGATTTAAGCATGCACCATCATTTTTGATGACAATTCACCAAATATCTAGGGCTCAGCAGGTTTGCACAAATTATTCTTGACAAATGGCCATTCTACGTAACCAAAACTATATTTTCTCTCTGTCTATTGAATTATTCGAAATATGTCTTTGACCTAGGTTATGTACTTGTCTCAATTGTGATTAGAATATTCTATGATAATCGCTTAATGTCTATCTCAGGTGAACAGATCATGAATCAACATACAAAAACACAGACACACAAACACGTATACAAGCTCATAAATAACTTTCTTGGACAAGGACTATTTTGGACTCGATGTCTCATTTAATTTATCTCCATAGAATATAATCATCAATGTAAAAAGTATTAAAAGTAAAAGAAATAGTTTAAATTAAAGTCAAAGTTAAAACAAAAACATACTTTGAAAAACGGTGTATAAAAGATTTGAAAATTTCATTGCTTATTCTTATTATTTCAACCAGGAAGCTGAGTCAAGGTTTCGTGGAGCTGATATAGACGGGCGCGAAATAACGAGCTATTTTCTTCCTTTTCATTACGTAACTTTATTTTGAAAACTGTCAACAAAATCCATCTAAATCAACATCTTGAGGTAGAAAAAATAAATCATACAACCAAGTGAGTCAAAATATTTATTCATTATGGTTCAATTCAACACGTTGACTTCAAGCAAAGTCAAGGAAAATGATTTGTTCTCAGTAAATTTTTATTGCTTCCCAACAGATTGTCTTAAGCCTCACAAGTGATACACACACGCAAACACACACGCAGAGAGAAACATATATATATATATACATATACAGATATGTCTGTTTGTGTGTGTGTATCAGTTGTGATATATATATATATATATATATATATATATATATATATGTGTGTGTGTGTGTGTGTGTGTGCGTGTGCCTGTGTGAGTGTGTGTGTATCAGCTGTGATATATATATATATATATATATATATCACAGCTGATACACACACACACTCACACAGACACACACATATATATATATACCACCTTGCTTAACACTCAGCATTATAAGGTACGGTTCAAGGGTAAAGTGGAGCAATCCTGGGAATGGAGTAGCGCCCTCCCCTACACCTTGGTGTAGTAGCTATCGAAAAGGGAGCCTTCGGGTCACCCTCGACTATGGTCGCTAACTTTACTTTTACTTATATATATATACGATTAACAAAGTAAATCATTGAGGTTGAAGCATCATATTCAAACTGTTGAAGCTATGAATAACCTTTATTAAACAAAGAAATGTGACAAATAGGTGACGTATGAAAATAAAAAGGATTTATATTAACATTTCTAGACCTTGAATCATGGACAATAACAACTGAAGTCGATTCTCGGTGTCTCATAAATGTATTTATTTACAGAAACCTTCGGTTAAACGTAGTATGTGACACAAGTTTAATTTTAAAGCAAGCAAAAGCTAATTTGAATTCAGAAATGTCTTTCTCCTGGACTCTTTGCCAAACTAAATCTAAATAACTTAGTATGCTCTACTATTTACTCATAAAAAAGTTAGCGACTATAGTCGAGCGTGAACCCAAGGATCCCCTTTTGATAGCTGCTACGCCGAGGTGTAAGGGAGGGCACACCTCTTTTCCCTGGAATACTCAACTTTACCCTTGATCCGTACCTTATAATGCTGATTGTTAAGCAAGGAGGCATCAAGTACCATTTTTTGAGTCTTTGGTATGACTTAACCTGGGATTGAACCAATGTCTCCCAGGCCATTGGCGAACACACTAACCATTATGCCAATGTCAGGTAGGAAAAACATGGAACGTCAGCTTTTCCCAAGTTATTCGTGCAAATTAAACTTAGACAGCCTCTTGCAGAATTTGAATTCGGATTGTCGAGTATATTTCGGAACCGTTAAGCAACACAAGAAGTCATGTGGGAATGAATGTGAGCTAACAAATGACTGATATTAAGTTAAATTATTGCTCGTAACAATCTAACTATGTGGAAACAAAATAGCACTGACTCGATTAAAAATCTTATAAACTATTCCTTTATAAATCATATCTATTTAATATATATAAAAAGTAAAGTAAGTAAAGTTGGCGACCGTAATCGAGGGTGGACAGAAGGCTCTCTTTTCGATAGCTACTACACCGAGGTGTAGGAGACGGCGCTACTTCTTTCCCTGGATTGCTCCACTTTATTCTTGATGCGTACCTTATAATGCTGAATGGTAAGCAAGGAGGTATCAAGTACCATTTTAAAGCCTTTGGTATGACGCGATGCTGAGATTGGAACAAGGTCTCGCGGACACTTCTACCCACGAGGCCAATGAGTTTGTGTGTGTGTGTGTGTGTGTGTGTGTGTGTGTGTGTGTGTGTGTGTGTGTGTGTGTGTGTGTGTGTGAGCCGGCTTGGGCATAAAATAACCAGCAAGTGTTGATATGCAATAAACTCCAACCAACCCGCGAACCCACCTTCTACAAGGACTACTTTGGCAATAAATAACTCAGGGATGTGAATATGCCATTCAACAAAGAAACAAAACAAACCAATCTAACAAATGAAGAAGTGAGAGGGAAGTGGGATTATCAAAATACGTACTGAGTTCAAAGGAAGATATTTTAGGGAGAGATCAATCAACTCAGCGAAGTTAAATGCAACAAGTCTAAGTCTAAACTTGCCGTGGACCGTTTAGTTCATAAACAAAATTGGGCAAACTTGAACAGAAGTTCATTCCTTTCTTGGTTGGGTCAAGCATTGTTCAGAATTCCTCACTAAACTTCTTAGTCTCTTTCTCTCTCTCTCTCTATTTGGCTCTTTTCTGGGGATGTTCTCGTGGTTAAAGCCCTGGACTGAGGAATCGAAATAAGCCAGTTTTAATTCCTGTCGCGCTATTACGTTAACTTTCGGACAAGTACCTTTGGGAAGGATATGGAACTCCTTTTCCCAGCTAGATGGTAAAAAGTACCACAAACGTTCTTGTAGAAGGGTGACTTTGGCATTAAATAGCCTACAAAGTTTGATATGCCATTAAACAAACCTCTCTTTTTAATATTTGTAAAAAAACGAATTTCGTATGAAATAACCTACGATGGTTGATATGCCAAAAAACCCAATCAACTAAACCTCTCTTTCTGTTATCTTTTAATCACTCACTTTGAGTTTCAATATTTTAATCTTTTCACTTCTCGCTTTAGCTTTGTTCAGTCGGCTGTGGCTGTAGAATAGCCCGACTGCACCTCTGCTGAAGGGTAAGACCCCCCACAAAGAGTGTCCTAGATATGATACAAAACAATCTGATAGTGAGGTTATAGTAATGCTGGAGCTTTCGGGAATGCAGATTAACCCTTCATTGCCATTGCTGCCTAGTCCACTCTGGCCCAGAGTTGTAGCACCTGATAAGGTTCCTATTTATGGGTTAAAAAGAACTACAGTAGTTTGAGTTAACTGTTTTTGGCATTCAAACAGCGTATTTATGCTGAACTGAATTGTTTGAAATTGAACTGTTTTGACATTTAAACTGCGTAGATGTGCTAAACTGAATTATCTGAAATAAAACTGCTTTGAAATAGAATTGAACCGTGCTTACATTGCTTATGCTAAACTGATATTTGAAAAGGAACTCTTTTTGATATTGAAATTGTACTTATACTAAACTGAATTGTTTAATATAGAACTGTTTTGACATTCAACTGAGTGTAAACAAAATCTGTTCTCATACTCAAATGGATTAGCGTAATTAGAATTATTTGAATAAACTGAATAATTTGAAATAGAAATGTTTTTGATAAGTAAACTCTGTACTCATGCTAAACTGAATTGTTTGAAATAGAACAGACTAATTGCATAAAAATGGATTTGGCGTTAAATAACCTACAAATATTGAAATGCGATAAAACCCAACCAACCAACCGACTAACTATGTTTAGCTTAATGTTCCTGTTCTCTTTTTATTCTTCACAAGGTACAGTCACTGGAAACTCTGAGACCTCGAAGAAACCGTAAAGTCGTGATTTCTAGCTGTTCTTCTTAATGAATCTTTATTTTGCACATTCTTGTTTATTGTAAATGAGATCATCCCATTCAAGTGAAATGTTGAGAGACATGACCAGCAGGGACAGAAAATTTCAGGGGGCTCCCCATGGCGTTGTGGCTAACATGCTGAAATGTAGCGCCATAATTAGCAAGTTCGAACTCTACTCACAACTTTCTTTTCGCCTTCTGACTAATACCCATGGAAAAGGTATGAACTCCGTCATCACCCCAACTATGGATTAAATCGTTCCACTATTTTTTTCAAGGACAGCTTCAGTGTAGAATAGACTACGAAGATTGATGTGTTATTAGACACAGAAATCAAACCTAAGGTTTCAGGATAAGGTTCCTTCAGGTGTCTCTGTTTAACCTGGGCCTCATTACTTAATAGTGATGGGCAGGCTTTTCAGTCGATAGGTGGCACTTTGGTCAGCCGTGCCTGCCTGGAGCTCGGATCTGGCTGTCTGTTGGCTCGTTGACCCGAGATTTCCCCTGGCCTCAGGGAGCCATTCCCCCAGGCTTTTACCCCATTTCAGAGTGGGGGGTAAGCTTATTGCCTGGCGCCCCTAATAATGGGAATGCCGAGG